>JAJIBD010012457.1:0-45494 GCA_021461705.1 Cryptotis parvus
TTTTTGTTTTGGGGACACACCCAGCAATGCTTAGGGGTTACTTCTGGCTTTGCACTCAGGAATTACTCATGGCAGTGCTTGGGGACCATATGGGATGGCGGGAATCAAACCCAGGTCAGTTGAGTGTAAGGCAAAGGCCCTACATGCTGCACTATTGTTAGGGTCTGGAGTCGCAAATCCTTAGGAATCACAAAGAATCCAGCCAGTAATACAAAAATGCAAGCAGAGTTTATTAAGCCAGCTAGCTGGGGCTAAGCTTTAGGCGCACAGGCCAAGCGAAACTCTGAGTAAGAGGAAGTTTCAGATTATATAGCCACTATTGGCGCCATTACCCTTGCAAACTTAAATTCAAAGAACATGATTCAAAGAAAGACATCACTCAAATTGAACAAACAGGTTGTAGTGATATGTCCTGGGCTCTTCACACGCTACCTGTCTGAATGCAAGGTGCCCTCCCACTGGAAAACCAGCAGGACAGTTCTACTGTTCAAGAAGGGAGACATCCACGACATGGGCAACTATCGCCCCATCTGCCTGTTGTCCGTCATCTACAAGCTGTTTACACGAGTCATCCTGAACAGGATTAGCAGAACACTAGATGAAGGACAACCATGTGAGCAAGCTGGCTTCCGGAAAGGATTCAGCACAATCGACCATATCCACACGGTAACCAAGCTCATTGAGGTTTATAGGGAGTACAAGATGCCACTCTGTCTCACGTTCATTGATTTAAAGAGAGCCTTTGATTCTGTGGAGACTGAAGCGGTCATCGAAGACCTAGCCAAACAGGGTGTTCAAACCCAATACATCAAGATCCTTTGTGAGCTGTATTACGGATTCACCACCAGGATCTCACCCATTCTACAAAGAAGTGATCATTAATGTGAAAAGAGGGGTTTAACAGGGTGATACCAAGTCACCAAAACTCTTCAGCGCCACCCTCAAGAACATCATCGCGACAATTAGAATGGGAAGGAATGGGAGTGAAGATAGATGGTCCGGCAACTAACACCACCTCCGCTTCGCTGATGACATCGTTCCAATAACACTAAACATTAGCCAAGCGGCACAAATGCTGGCTGACTTTGACCAAAATTTAGAAAGATAGGTCTATAGCTGAATCTGAAGAAAACTATGTTCATGAAAAATGAACTAGTTCCAGAGGCCCCATTCACTCTCAATGGAACAAACATCTCTGAATGCAGCAGTTATGTGTACCTAGGTCGAGAAGTCAACATGATGAATGACCTAAAACCTGAGCTGCGCAGGAGGAAGAAAGAGCATCGAAGAAACAGCTAAAAGGACAAAGAACCTCCGGCTCCGGGCACATCTCTTTGACTCCACCGTTCTCCCTGCATTAACATATGCCTCAGAGACCTGGGCCCTACAAAAGCAGGGTGAGAATGCTATTTGGGTCTCCCAGAGAGGAATCGAAAGAGCTATGCTTGGAATATCACGCCTCACTCAAGTGAGAGAGAAGGAATCGGAGTTCTGACCTCTGTCGCTATTCCAGAATCAGGGACGCTGTCTCATTTGCCAAGGCATCGAAAATCAGATGGGCTGGACATGTAATGCGATTTGGAGACAACCGCTGGACTAGAGCTGTTACCGACTGGATCCCACGGGATGTCAAAAGATCACGTGGCCGCCCACCTACAAGATGGTCAGACTTCCTTGTCAAGACCCTTAAAGAATGGTTTGAGGCTCTTCATATTCCTGAATCAACCAGATGCTATTGGGCTACATTGGCACGTGATAGGGTCCAATGGAAATGTTACTGGCGCCCGCTCCAGCAAATCGATGAATAACGGGATTCAAGTGAAGTGATCAAGAACACAGGTTCAGGCATAAAAAATCAACAATAGGAAAAAACTCTAAACTTATGATTCCCGGCTAGGACCCTGGCCACTTGTAGGCCATGATGGCGGCCACCACGTGTTAAGGCCCTGTAGAGAGGAGACAGAGACACAGCGCGCCAGCAGAAAGGGGGAGAGAGTGACCCAAAAAGAGAGCAAAGAGAGGAAGCAGCCTAGTTTTATATCCCTGCAACCAAGATCTCATACTTTTATGGCAAGCCAGCAGGGTCAAATGCCTTCAGTTAATTTCTCCCAGGACCTCACCTAGGCCCTTTTAGATGTTAATGTCGCCTACTCAGATCTGCCTAGGAAATGCCTCTGCAGGGTAGAGAGGAGTGGTTCCTGAGATGAACTGTATCTCAGAATACAAAGGCATACATCTGTACCAAAGACTATACTAATTCCAGTTAAGTATTTCTCCAAGCCTTCACAAGAGTCTCGTCTTTACTTCATGGTAGTTTTGTATTTTAGTTGCCTTTGAGTTATCAGGGAGCCATGCTTGCTTGCTTGGAGGCAAACAGCATTTCTCTCTGGTCTAATCACTTAGAGATCCAACGTGGCCAGGAAAATATACTGGTGAGATCTAGCCTGTCCCACGATGATTGTGGCGTGAGAAAATATTTATACCAGCCAGTATAGAATATATGGATCAGATTAACTGCCACATTTAAACTACCCTCCTATCTATGAAGTGATCTGCAGGCCATCCAGTCCAGTGCAAAGGCTCTCAGGTGTATGGAAAAAGGAGAGGGCCTGGCCTGTACCTCTACTTCCATTGTCCTTCCATGCTTACAAACTGAAATTACGCCTTACAAAGCCCAAGTCCTCTTTCTCCTTCCCGGGGCTCTATAAGTAACAAAACAGTACCTTGTTTTGCACGTCCTTGTTTTCCTCTGCCCTCCACAGCTGTTTTCCTTTTTTGGTCGATCTTAGTCTGATTTCTGCAAAACTCCACAGCAGACACTCCTCAGCAGAATGTAAAACTCCCCAGAATGCCCCACGTTGGGTGCCAGATATGTTAACTTGTGTTACTGTTCAGGAATTTTATTCCCTTTGAGAGACAGAGAGAAATACACAGGAATGCAATGAACAAAGCAGAGTTTATTGTGCTGTCTAGCCAGGGTCCAAGCTCCCACATGGACCCGCAGGTCCGAACAGGCAGGAGGGACCTTGAGCCTTCTCAAAGGGGCCCTTATGAAGGTTCTTACTGACCGTTACAGCAGAGCCTGCACAGTACATAGCCAATTAGTTTGTAACGCCTTATTTTCAGCCTATTCCCTTAAGGTACATTACTTTTTAGCCTATAGGTGTGCAGTTACATGAGCAGGTAGGCAGGGCACGTCTTGCACGTGCGCAGGGTCATCTCTCTTCACCTGTCCACCCAGGTGGGGCTCCGTCTTGCCCACAAGTCCATTTAGGCGGGCATGTCTCGCCTGCCATAGGCCCATTCAGGCCTGGCATGTTTCACACGCTCACTAGGTCAACTTCCAGGCCCTACCCACATTTCATGGTCATATGTCTTGCCCTGCCCACATTTTACAGGTTCCAACTTAATGAACAAAAAGGGGGAAATGGCATTACCCGAGTCCAGGAGCAAAATCTGAAGATCACAATCCTGAAAATAATGCAGATGCTCTTGCGCACTTGCCACCATGTCTGTTGCTACATGGAAACTGAAATGAAAAATGTAGATGGCAGACCTCAAAATCCACTTTTCTGGGCTGTTTTTATTTCCTACAATGGGATGATTGTGAGGAGGGGATTGGGGGAGGTTGGTGTTTCCAGGCTGGATACAAACTACCAGACATGTCACTTAGCTAAGTAGAACTATTTAAGCTTCTTGGTTTCTTTTTGAGCAATTGCAGTATTAGAAACATAAGGACAGAAGGTCCTTTCTGTGGGCAACTCCATGGCCAAAGACCTCCAGCCACAGAGACACATAAGTTCACGTGAGCACAGATAAAATGCATACATTACAGTTTCCCACTGAACTCTAGGCTAGTGCTGTTGGAGGACAGATTTAGCTAATCTGGGAGCTTTGTTGTTTTGCCCACACCCAGCTTAATCTTATTTAAGTCAAGGTTCATTCTAATGAGACCTCTCTTCTATGTAAACACTTCTAGAGGGTGTGGCAGTTACAGAAGTCACCTTGATTGAATAACTTCTGACTTATACATCTACTAAGACTTCTATGTTTTCTAGATTGGGCACAGCTCCTCTTTATACCCACTGCACCCAACGTGGGACAGTTAGAATTTACCAGGAGACTACCACCCTGGCTACGTTGAGACTATAGGAAGACTATAGGAAGGATCATACTAGCTTGCTCTAAGCAGGCAAGAGTGACCCTTTCAGTACGAGAATAAGATACTCAGAATCACCCTGGTGCAGATAATAATAAGGACCTTGTGGGTACCATCTAGATTACATGAAGCTCATGAAGTTAAGATGTATTACTTTATATCAGCCCTTTCTCTCTCTCCAGTGTTTTACATAAGAGATAATCTCGGGACTAGTCCTTGGCTTAACCTTTGTTTATACCTGCAATAAGGTGTGGCACTACACTCTGTTTAGGGTTGTTGGCATGACAACCTCCCGATTGGATTACTTAGGTGTATATAAGGGGACCGACTTGAGGCCCCTTCACCTTTTTACCTTTTGCCTTTTGGTTCCTCAGCCTTCAGCTTTTGGCTCCTGCGGCTTTTGGCTTTTGGCTTTTGCTCTTTGGCCTTTTGCTCCTTCTGGGTAGGACTCAGCTCGGGTGAGATCCTCTCTCTCTTTGGTGGGAGACTTACGCTCTTTTGTATGGTCTAAGTTCGGACCAGAGCTAGAGTTTGTTCATTATATTGGATTGCTGTGGAAGAGCTTTTGTACTATTAAAAGCCATTTTTTGGAACTGCACGGACTCGTGAGTTTTCATCTGTCCTCCCGGCGTCCTCAGAGGTAGAAGAGAACCTCTGTCCTTACACTGTCGGGGGACCCGCGGCGTTCCCTGACATAGTGCAATGGTTTATTGCTGCCCTCTCAAATCGCCTTTGTAGCATCCACAGAAAGCTGCCCCATAGGAGTCTGAATGCCAGGTAAGGTGGGGTGTGGTGTTCCTAACTCTGAAATCAATGGACTGTATCATTGGGGTTTCAAAGACCCTGGTCCTCTCTCTGGGAACCCCATGAGATGCTCTGTCCTCCCTGGGGTGCCATAAGACTCTTGGCCGTCTCCCTGAATCCAGAGACCCCAGTCCTCTCAAGAACCCGGGAGACCCCAAAGCAACCTCCCTAGTTCCAAGACCCTTAGTCCTCTCTAGGTCCCATGAAACTTCACCACCCCCGTTCTTGCCACCTCAGTCTCCTTACAGTGGCCACGTGTTAAACTTCGCTCACTCTGGACCTTTAGAATGTATCCCTGGCTCCACATGCCTGAGCATCAATATGGAGCATCAACGCGTGGGACCCTAAGTTATTACAGAGGGAAATGAAATGTAGAGGGTTATGCCTAAGAAGGGATGCTACCACAGAAAAGACAATATTTTAGAAACCTAACTGGTTTTAAAGTAATGGCACACCTCAACCTAACCTGATGTTAAAGGAGAAAAAAGCTAGAAATGATAAATATATAACTAGAGGTGTTAAACCAAATAGAATTACAATGTAGGAAGATAGCTCAGGGATCGGGGACACAAAACACTTAGACTGAATCTGACACGTGGTTCCCCAAGCACTGCTAGATACCTTTTTGGCATTTTTCGGTCACAAACAAGGGTGTTCAAGGAATTACTCCTGGCGATGTTGGGGGCCATATGGGATGCCAGGGATCAGATCTGGGTTGGCCACGGGCAAGGAAAACACCTGACTCACTGTACTATCACTCTGGCCCCACTGCATTTATTTTGCTTTTTGGTCACACCAGCATGGTTCAGGGGTTATTCCTGGCTATGCACTCAGAAATGACTCCTAGTGGTGCTTGAGGGACCATATGGAATACTGGGGAACCCGAACCTGTGTGGGCCGTGTTTGAATCTTTTTTTATTATACCACAGGCTTGTGGTATAATACACCCACAGCTCTGCTCTGTGGGCCCTGGATGGTTGACAGTCTGACACAGAAAAGACTGGGCCCCCTGGGATGAACCCAGAGTCATGGCAGAGCCTGGCAAGCTACCCATGGTATATTCATTATGCCAAAATCAGTAACAATGCACCTCATTCCCAACGAATGGAGATGTTACTGGCATTGGCTTGAACAAATTGATGAACAATGGGAAGACAAGTGATAAAAGTGATACCCTCACTATCACTATCTTCCCGTTCATCATCTATTTGCTAGAGTGGGCGAGATGTAGTTACAAAAGTGTTCATATCTGTTTCAGTTATAATGTTCCAGCACCCATTCCTCCACCAGTGCCCACTTCCCAACACCAATGTCCCCTGATTTCTCCCCTGACCCTAGCCTGAGTCTATGGCAGGCAATTTTCTTTTTTTAAGTAATTTATTATACCACCGTGAGATATACAATTACAAAAATATACAATTACAAAGTTCATATTTGGGTTTTGGTCATACAGTGTTCCAGCACCCATCCCTCCACCAGTGCTCATCTCCCACCACCAATGTCCCTGTTCCCTCCCCTCTCCCTCAGCCTGCCTCCATGGCAGGTTCTTTATTTCTTTCCCTTTCTATCTCTTCCTCTCTTCCATCCCTTCCAGATGGATTACAGAACATACATTAAAGGGTTGTCATGTGTATCTTTTTGCCTGTATTTAATGCTCAGTTCTAGGTTGGTATTAGTACTTTTGACAATTGTTAGCACAGTTCCATTTTCTGTCTTACCTAGCCTCTGACTCCCACACATTTGTGATAATTTCCACCTTTGACAAGATCTCCTGATACATGTTTCACTTGACCTTGGATATTGGTATCATAATATATACATACATATTTATGTCATGCAAATAAATGCAGTCATTCCATATCTCTCTCCTTCTGGCTAATTTCATTCAACATAATCTCCATGTCCATCCATTTATAAGCAAATTTCGTAACTTCATTTTTCCTAACAGCTACATAGTATTCCATCGTGTAGATTTACCAAAGCTTCTTTATCCAGTCATCAATTCTCGGGCACTCTGGTTGTTTCCAGATTCTGGGTATTGTGAATAATGCTGCTATGAACATAAAAGTAGAGATGGTGTTTCCGCTGCGTATTTTTGGCTTCCCAGAGTATATTCATTCCTAGGAGTGGTATGGCTGGGTCAAATGGGAGTTCAATTTCTAGTGTTTGGAGGAATGTCCATATTTTCCAAAAAGGCTGTACCAGCTGGCATTCCCACCAACAATGGATGAGTGTCCCCTTTTCCCCCACATCCACACCAGCACTTGTTGTTCTTGCTCTTTTGGATATGTGCCAGTTTCTGTGGTGTAAATGATATCTCTTTGTTGTTTTGATTTGCATCTCTCTGATGATTAGTGATGATGAGCATTTTTTCATGTTTTTTTGCCATTCGAATTTCTTCCTTGTTGAAGTTTCTGTTCATTTCTTCTCCCCATTTTTTGATGGGGTTGTTTGTTTTCTTCTTATAAAGTTCTACCAGTGCCTGATATATCCTGGATATTAACCCTTATCAGATGGGTATTGGGTGAATATTCTTTCCCATTCTGTGGACTGTCTTTATATCTTAGTCACTGTTTCTTTTGAGGTGCAGAAGCTTTTTAGTTTCATGTAGTCCCATATGTTTATCTTTTTCTTCCTAGTTGCTTTGTTAGTGATGTTTTACCTTTGAAGATGCCTTTAGCTTCAATGTCGTGGAGGGTTTTTCCTATAGTTTCTTCAATGTACTTTATGAATTCAAGTCTGATATTGAGATCTTTAATCCATTTTGATCTGCTTTTGTGCATGGTGTTAGACACAGGTCCAAATTCATTTTTTACCATGTTGCTATGGCAGGCAATTTTCACTTCTCTTCATTACACATTGTGGTTTCCATTGCTGGATATTCTTAATGGTACACAAGCACAGGAAGCAACTGGACTAACTGGGCAATGGGAAACTTTCAACCCCCACCCCATCCAATCTTAAGGCCCAAACCCCCATATTAGGAAAAATACCGCATCAGTGTTAGATGGCAAGCCTAACCAGCTTGTGAGCTTTGCTGTTTTATCCACTCACAGGTTAATCTATTTTACATGTTCTTAAGCCAGGGTTCATACTAATGAGATCTCTTCTATGTAAACACTGATGGAGAGTGTGGCAGTTACAGAAGTCATCTTGACTCTGAATAACTTGTGACTTATACATCTACTAAGACTTCTATGTTATCTAGATTGGGCACAATTCCTTTCTACCCACTGGACCCAGCATGGGAGTTAGAATTTATCAGAAGACTACCACCCTGGCTATGTTGAGACTATTGTTTAAGATTATAGGAAGGATCATACTAGTTTGCCCTCAAGTGTGACCTCTTTCAGTAGAACAAGATACTCAGAACCACCCTGGTGCAGATAAGGGCCTTGTGGGTACCATCTAGATTACATGAAGCCCATGAAAATAAGATGTTATTACCTTATACCAGCCCCCTATCTTTCTCTCCAGTGGCCTGAGAATTGAGTTGGCCCAAAATGTGAAGTACTAAGGAATAAATTGTCTTCTGAAAGGTTTCCAGGTGCCACAGATCTTGTTTCTCCATTGTTAGTCTGACCAGTAAAGACAGGAGGAAAAAGACAACTATGAACCCAAGGGTTTCTTAATTCTCACCCTTATCTCTTGACACTATTCCCAGTGGAGTAAACCAAAAACAGGATCCCTGTTACTCTGTGTACCAAAAATGATACATCTGGGCCACAGCGAGCCCAGCAGGGAAAGCATTTGCCTTGTATGCGACTGACCCAGGTTCAAGTCCCCAGCATCCCATATGGTCCCCCAAGCATCACCAGGAGTAATTCCTGAGTCCAGAGCCAGGAATAACTCCTGCATTTCTGGGTATGACCCCCCCAAAAAAACCTGAAAAATCAAAAAAAATTATACGTCCAAAGCTTAGAAAGTTTTGGCCAGCATACTCCACTCTTACCCAGTACTGTTGTCTTCTTGTGTATTAATTTCGATGCAACAAAAGTAGTCCTTGTCCAAATATTATTAAAAATGTCACCTCATACCTAGATCACCCTTGATCGCAGTTTAAAGACAGAGAAGTAATGAAGAAACATCAGGCCTTCAGTTATACTGGTGACATGGGTGAGTGGTACAGCCAATCATCCAAAAGTTAGACTCAACAGGGCCGGAGCAATAGTACAGCGGGGAGGACGTTTGCCTTGCATGAGGCCCGACCGGGTTTGATCCCGGCATCCCATATGGTCCCCGAGCACCACCAGGAGTAATTCCTAAGTGCAGAGCCAGGAGTAACACCTGAGCATTGCGGGTATGACCCAAAAAGAAAAAAAAAGTTAGACTCAACAAAACTGAAAACATGAGGTCTAAGCTGCAACTACTGAAACTTTGTAATGTGCCTGGCAAATTAACAAGCATGTTACAAGGTTAATGGCCTGGGATAGGCTATGGGAACAAGGGGAGGAAGAAAACTGACACTGGCAGTGGGGTGTTGAAAAAGAGGGAGGGAGGGAGGGAGGGGAGGGAGGGAGGGAGGGAGGAAGGAAGGAAGGAAGGAAGGGAGGGAGGAAGGAAGGAAGGAAGGAAGGAAGGAAGGAAGGAAGGAAGGAAGGAAGGAAGGAAGGAAGGAAGGAAGGAAGGAACGGCAGGAAATGAGTCCATTCCTAGCTACAGATCAGGTTAGGGCACAACATGCATCGCCATTTTTGAGGCACTCAGGCCTGACAACACCTACTCTTCATATATAGTCATGTGAGGTCTGGAGTTCATTCTCCAGCATTGCCTGGCCTTCAAGTACCTCCATGTGTGATCCTAACAACAAAAATTAAATAAAAATTAAACTTTTAGTATAGCAATAGTGCACTATTTGGTTTTCCATAAGAAATGCCCAATATGTTTTCCAACTTACCTGATGAGGCAGAAAATCCACTCAGAAAAATGTATCAGATATATAATATGCTGAAAACAAGTACGAAGGAATGATGGAATTTGAATAGTGTACAATGGAACTTACACAAAAGAAAAAAAGCATACAAAACGTTGCTGACACAAAAGTCTTTATTTTGGCTGATACACATTAGACAAAATATTTTAGAGTAATGCAGTAACAGGCACAAGTTATTTACAATTAACTATGAAAAGAAAAAACAGCAAAACTAACACATTCTTCAACAGAAGTACCTAGTTTTAAGACTTACCACCGTGAATCTGGAAGACTTTCAGATCTTTTTAAAAACTGTGCGGTCACACCCAGTGACATTCAGGGATCACTCCGACCGCTGCCCTCAGGAATTACTCCTGGCAATGCTCTGAGGGGCCATATGTAACGCCAGGGGATCAAACCCAGGTCAGGAACGCACAAGGCTAGCACCCTGGTCTGAAGCCAAACAGTTGGTGTATTAGGACCAAGAGCAGAAGGAACAAACTTCTAGAACATTTGGCAATTAAGGACTATCTATTGGTGTGAGCTCACAGAAAGGTGAAGGGTCAGGTATTGTGGGGAGACACAGAATGGAAGACTCCAAAGGAAACAACTAAGAACAATATCAAAACCACACTGACCTCTTCCTATTTCCCACCGAACGCTGCAAACTATTCTTAAAATTTATTCAATTTCTCCTCTTTTGGCAGAAAATCAGCATCCCTGAGACTCCAATTTTCCATGCCTTGAAAGCTAATGTCTAGAAACAATTCAAGATTTATAAATAAACTTAGCTTTATATATCAAATAGAAACTTGAAAATAACTTTTATGATCTAAAAATACATTTCTCAAAGTTTCCATGCCTAATTTTTACAACTATTAATTGCCATTGTCTGAAGTGTTTCACAAAAAGATACTTTCAGCAGATGTTTTAAAAAAGAAAAAACTTGCTCATTAGGACGGAATGCCTAGTCCTTCACATCATCCGAGTAGACTTAAAGAGGTTTTATTCATCCGGAATATACAATATAAACTGACTCAGAGAACCACATAACGGGAGACCATAAAAAGCCAACACTACGTAGACAAGCAAAACACACAGTACACATCAATATTTATCTACTGACCCAACAAGACTATGTAACAATACCTTCACTGAATGGTTTCCACAAACTTTGGAGAGCACCACCAGGTTTACAAATCAAATTTGCTGCTCTTCCAGTGCTGGTTCAAGAGCTTCCATTAACTTTTTATTTGCCTCTTCATTATGCCTGCTTTGACAATGAGTTAAATGTTTCTTAAAGCCTCTGGGGAAATTTGATTCAAAATTACAACGCGGACATTTAAGTAAACTTTGCCCATGAGCTGCTACATGATTTTTGAGGAGAGATTCCAAAAGAAAGGCTTTTCCACAAATTGTGCATTTGTAAGGGCTGTGAACATTATGCTTGTTAACCAAGTGATGCAAAACAGCACCTTTTTTCATGGCACGACAGCAACAAATTTTGCAATAATACTTTCCTTTCCCACGTTTCATGTATTTTGCAATCTCTTCTTCCGAGATGAATGCCTCTTTTTCTTCAGTAAATTGTAATACATTTTTGGAATGCTCTGGACTAGTCATGTCCATTTTGTTCTCTTTACTGAAATCAAGAGATTCCACATCCACCTGCTCTTGATCACTGCTTGACTCCTGGCCCTTAATATCTACCATATCCAAGTCTGCTTTCCTATACTCACCACTACTAAGCTCAGTATCTGAGCTCTCTTTGTTATCTTTCTTAAGCTTCTTTGAGGAATGAAATAAAGTGTCTTCTAAGAGTTTCTTAGGCGTGAGTGAGGAGTTCCTCCTGAACCAAAATATCACACCTTTGATCCTCTATGGCATCTATCTGCAGCTCGTCCCCAAGGTCAACTGCCTTCTGAGATTCTGAGAAGAGAGCTGACTTGGGCAGTTCGGGAAAAGAGCATGTTTCCGAGACTCTGAAAAAAGAGCACGTTTCCGGGGTTCAGGAGAAGCGGGAGGGGGCTGTTTTGGCAGGTTCAGAGAACAGGCCAGGCTTTCTAGTCTCGTTATCCATGGAGAGGACAGGCTTCCAAATATCCGAGGTTGCCTTAGGGGACTCTGAAGGCCCAGAAGGCCCAGAAGGCGCAGGTTTCCGGGCATCGGGAAGACAGGTTTCTGAGGTTCAATAAAAAGGAAGACTTCCAGAGATCGGGGGAACCACTGCGGGGAACTTTTCTGGGACTCGGGAAAATCAAGGGACGCGGGAGAAGTTTTCCGCTGATCAGGAGAAAGCTTCCAAAGTTCTGGAGACCCTGAGGGTTTCCTAAGCTCTGGTGATCCCCCTGGACTACGAATCTCGGGTGACAGTGGAGGCCCTGCTTTGCGCAGCTCAGGAGACAAGGGAGGCCCTGCTTTGCGCAGCTCAGGAGACACCGGGGAATTGCCTTCCAGTGTTCTGGCGATAGAGCTGTCTTCCGGAGTTCTGGTGGGCCAGACTTCCATGACTCAGAAGAGGTAGGGGAAGTTTTCCAGGAACCAGGAGAAACCGAAGAGGACTTCCAGGATGCAGGGGACACAGAAGGGGCTGGTTTCCAAGGCCCAGGTGACACCGAAGGAATTGGTTTCCAAGGCCCAGGGGACACAGACGGCGCAGGCTTAGCAGGCTTCCAGGGGCCCGAGGATGCCGAAGGACTGGATTTCCAAGACCGAGGGGGAGCCAGGGGGTCCTGGCTTCCAAGAACCTGGTGACACAGCCGGGGTTGGTCTCCGAGGCTCTGAGGAGACAGCAGAGAATGGCTTCCAAGGCTCAGGAGATTCTGATGGAGAGGGCTTCCTCAGCTCAGGAGACAGAGGCCGGGTTGGCTTCCGAGACTCTGGAGATGCAGAAGGAGAAGGACCCCAAGGTTCAGGGGAAGCTGCTAAAACTGGAGATTCTGGAGATGAGGCTGAAGGAGGCCCCAATGTTTCTGGGAAGTGCAAGTATTTCTGGGGTTTGGGATTAGTCAGATTACCCTTAACTGGATCAGGAGACACAGGGGCGAGTTTCTGCGTTTCGGGAGAAGGAACAGGAACAGGTACTGGTTTCTGAGGCTCAGAAACAACAGAGACTGGTTTTGAAAGCTCTGAAGAAATTGGGGCAGGTCTTGAAAGTTCAGGAGAAGGTATCTGCAGTTCGGAGAAACAACAGAGCCAGGTTTCTGACGCTCCAGGGAAGTCAGAGAAGTAGGTTTTGGCGATTCTGGAGACAAAACTGGGCCAAGTTTCTGTGTTTCTGTGGAAAAGGCAGGTACAGGATGCAGCAATTCTGCTGAATTAGAGGACATTTTCTGGTGCTCAGAAGGAGGCTGGACTTTTCAGAGGGTCTGCTTCTTTGTTTGACTGAGTTTTCTGCTTTTCATTCCATTTCTCTGGACTTGCATGTTTGGACGTGATGTGATAATATACATTGGAGTACATCTTGCTGGTAAAGAAACATTTATGGCAGTGAAAGAGTTTTGCACTTTTCTGGTAAAATATCATTTTACCTAACCCACCAGCATCCATTTCATCACAAAACTCCGGATGGATGGTGCCCATGTGAATCTGAACATTCTCATAATCTGTGCCTCTGAAACTGCAGTGATCACACTCCAAACGTGCTGACGGTTTGCCAAGTTCCTGCAAGACTTCCATTTTTCTTTCTGTTATGATACACACGATTAATGGTCTTTAAAATTTCTCAATGATACTATAATAAAGTAGAAACAAATCATTTTCAGGAAACTTTGCTTTGAACAAAAGGTTATTCTAGTTCAATCTGTAACTGCTTAATTTTATATAATTTGGTAAGGAACTGACCCACACCAAACTGTTCTCAGGGCTTACATTCTGCAAAGGGCTCTGTGCTTACGGATCACTCCTGGGAGGGTTCAGGGACCACACATAGTGCCTGGGCTCTAAGACAGATCTCTGTGTGCAAGGCAAGCATCTTACCCACTGTACTAGCTCTCCGGGGACCTAACCGCACACCATGTGTATTTACTCATTACGTTATGTCTCTATAATGATTTTGAAGAGAAAATGATTCTTAACAGGGTCAGAAACTGCGAAATTTCTACGTATTATCCCATTTAATCCTAACAATATGGCTTGAGTGTTGAATGTTATATTCATTGTACAAGAATGTCATAAAAACTATAAATTAGAAGAGTAAGAACGCTCTTTAATTTCTACATAAGTGAATACACTACTTAGAAGGTTGTTTTTCAAAAAATGCTTCTTGCAAAATTAGCAAGTGAAAAAGATCAAACATGGAGGTAGCTCCAGTAACGGAACACAGGCTTAGCATGTGTGAATGCCTGAGTTTGATCCCTGGAACCACCAGGAGAAAGAGCATCTCTGGAGGAGGGTCTGGCCCCTATTGAGAAAACAAATAACTCAATGAATACATAGAAACAACAAAATGTAAAAAAACAAACAAAAAAAAAACCGCTACTTTTAAAAAAAACGTATCACAAAACAGTCTCCTTAAAAATTCTAAAATTATTAAAAACTAGAAATACTGAGCTGGGCGGTATTTCAAAGGGCTGGACTACAGCACAGGGCTTGTTCGCATCCCAGCACAAGTTCCAGTGAGAAACACTGGGAGTAACCCCCAGCACCAAGTTGGGAGTAGTCACCAAGCCCTGCTACACGTTACCCAAAATACATAAATTTATTTAGAATAGTGTTTGTAGAACAATGCTTTATAAAATGAACACAAGGGGCAGGAGTGATAGCCCAGCGGGTAGGGTGTTTGCCTTGCACCACGGCCGGCCTGTGCCGGCCCTAGTTCGATCCCCAGCATCCCATATGGTTCCCGAGAGCACCGCCAGGAGTGATTCCTGAGTACAGAGCCAGGAGTAACCCCTGAGCATCGCGGGGAGTGACCCAAAAAAGCAAAAGCAAAAAAAAAAAAAAAAAAAAACAAAGAACACAAGGTGCGGGAGAGCAGAGTGGGCAGGGCACATGCCTTACTCGCAGACCAGTGTGAAGTCCCCACCACCTATATGGGCCCCAGAGCAAGCCCTGAGCACTGCTGGGTGTGGCTCCCCAAAAATCAATAAAGTAAACACAGGTACTATTTGGGGGCCACACCCAGCAGTTGTCAGTGGCTCTCTCAATGGTGCTGGGGACTCGGCGTGGTGCCAGGATCAAACCAAGGGCTCCAGCATGCAAAGTGTGAACTCTAGCCCACGAGCTGTCTCCCAGACCAAGAGAAGTACTTTTAGAATGGAAAAGAAATAAAAACCAACACGCTTTTCCCCCAACAGACTTACCAGCTCTTCTAGCAGCAGTCTTGAAAACGGTCTTCAAAGAGAAGGCACATCTACATGATTTTTTAACTGTACCAGAGAAAACTATCTATAGTCCATGAAGGACAACATGAGAAGCTGAACCTACAAAAAGAAAAAGGATCCCATCAGTCCTGAGTACTAATTCCCTGTGGGATTAAACTTCCAAGCACTTTAGGTTTATCACTGGCTTGTCCTTTCCTCTCCCACAGGAATTCTAGATTGACACCCACCATAGTGCTCCTGGGGGCACCCAACTCCATCCAGGCATTCCCAATCTTTGGTGTTGATCTCTAAGCTCTCCGTTGTGTTCTTCTTCCCCTCTGAGTCACAATATCTCTAAATAGACACAGTAACTTGTAAAGCAAACCTTCTGATGACTCTGAATTGGGTATGTGTAAGTGAAATGCGGCTTTGATCTTTCCTTTATGCCCTTTGCTGTTAGCTCGAGCAAATCAATGAACAACGGGAAGACAAGTGATACAAGACAAGTGATGTACTTTCCACATTTTTATTTTAGAGCAATTTCCTTTTTGTATAGACACAGGAAGACAGTGCTATGTTTTTGTAATATGGGAACCGACTCTGAATAATTTTTAAACCTGGGCACCTGTCACTTTAGCACCCTTAGATTAACCTCACTTCTTTATACCCCAAAAGGTAGGGTCCACTGAGGAATCTGGATGGAACCAGGGCAAGCTACAAAGTACCCTGGCTTCAACATGGGCAGCCTAAGGGCCGTAAGAAGTATAGTAAGTTGAGAGTACAGTCATGGAACAAATTCTGAAATAAGGAGTTAGCTGAGATTAGGAAAAAACTCACCTGGCCTGAGGTCTGTAGCTGGGAAATATAGCGAGATGTCTCCAAGAAAAGCCACCCTTTACCATGAGTCCAGAGAGACAATTTTAAACTTAATCTAGGGTATGGATATAAGTCATTATCTCTTACTGTGTTTATACAAAAGACCAGAAATAATATTAAGAAATAAGTTTAGTATAATTGTTTGAATGTATTACTAATAAAGGAAAGGAGAAAGCATTATGTACTTAGATGGTATTGCTCCCCTGGGTGGATCTCTAGAAAGAATCTACAGTGCTGGAGCCCCTAGACGGGACTTCTATTTCTTATACCTGCCCACTGCCTTTCTGATACGTGATTTTCTGATACCACATCTCACTTTCTTGCAATCCACTAACATCAACTTACGAAAACAAAAGTTCAAAACAATTTGCCATACAATACCAAAAGGCATTCCTGATACCTACGAGGCAAAATCTGAACGTGGGAGCTGAAAGACAGCGCAGAGGGAGAAGGCCAGGGCACATAGCTGACACTGGTTTAATCCCGACACACAGTCTCGCAGAGCCGGGAGTAACTGAGCACTGCTGGGGGCCCCACTGCCCCAGCCAAAAAATAATAAACCAAACAAATCTAAACATGGTTCCAAGAGCGACAGCTCAGGGAGTAGGCACTTTTCAAGCAGTCAATCTGGGTTCCATTCCGGCATCCCATGTGGTCCCCAGAGCCACACCAGGAGTGATCCCTGAGCACAAAACTAAGCCTTAAGCACTGCCAATGGGCCCAAACCCAAAAATTAAATAAAAAATTTAATTTTTTATTGTCCTTCATCTACAAGCTGTTCAGTCGAGTCATCCTGAACAGGACTGGCAGAACATTAGATGAAGGACAACCATGCGAGGAAGCTGGCTTCGGAAAGGATTCAGCACAATCGACCATATCCACACAGTAACCAAGCTCATTGAGGTTTGTAGGGAGTTCTAGATGCCGCTCTGTCTCACATTCATTGATTTAAAGAAAGCCTTTGATTCTGTGGAGACTGAAGCGGTCATCGAAGCCCTAGCCAAACAGGGTGTTCAAACCCAATACATCAAGATCCTTCGTGAGCTGTATTACGGATTCACCACCAGGATCTCACCATTCTACAAGGAAGTGATCACTGATGTCAAAAGAGGGGTTCGGCAGGGTGATGCCATTTCACCAAAACTCTTCAGCGCCACCCTCAAGAACATCATGTGACAATTAGAATGGGAAGGAATGGGAGTGAAGATAGATGGTTGGCAACTACATCACCTCCGCTTCGCTGATGACATCGTTCTAATAACACCAAACATTAGCCAAGCGGCACAAATGCTGGCTGACTTCTTCCAAGAATGTGGAAAGATAGGTCTACAGCTGAATCTCAGCAAAATAATGCTCATGAAAAACAAACTAGTTCCAAGGCCCCATTCACTCTCAATGGAACAAACATCTCTGAATGCAGCAGTTATGTGTACCTAGGTCAAGAAGTCAACATGATGAACGACCTAAAACCTGAGCTGCACAGGAGGAAGAGAGCGGCATGGAATGCCTTCAAGAGCATTGAAGAAATAGTCCCCGAGCACCGCCAGGAGTAACCCCTGAGCATTGCTGGGTATGACCCAAAAAAGAAAAAAAAAAAAGCTAAAAGGACAAAGAACCTCCGGCTCTGGGCACATCTCTTCAACTCCACCGTTCTCTCTGTATTAACATATGCCTCAGAGACCTGGGCCCTACGAAAGCAGGATGAGAATGCTATTTGGGTCTCCCAAGAGGAATCGAAAGAGCTATTCTTGGAATATCACGCCGCACTCAAGTGAGAGAAGGAATCCGGAGTTCCGACCTCCGTCGACGACCCAAAGTCAGGAACGCTGTGTCATTTGCCAAGGCATCGAAAATCAGATGGGCTGGACATGTAATGCGATTTGGAGACGACTGCTGGACTAGGAGCCGTTACCGACTGGATCCCACGGACGTCAAAAGATCATGTGGCCGCCCACCTACAAGATAGCCAGACTTCTTTGTCAAGACCCTGAATGATTTGAGGCTCTTCATATTCCTGAAGCAACCAGATACCATTGGGCTACACTGGCATGCAATAGGGTCAAATGGAAATGTTACTGGCGCCCGCTCGAGCAAACTGACGAATAACGGGATGTCAAGTGGTCAAGTGAAATTAAAAAATGAGGGGCTGGAGGGATAGTGTAGCGAGTGGTTGTTTGCCTTGCCCAGGCCAACCTGCATTCGATCCCGGCATCCCATAAAGTCAGAGCACTGACAGGAGTGATTCCTGAATGCAGAGCTAGGAGTAACCCCCGAGCATCGCTGGGTGTGTCCCAAAAAGGACATAATACAAAAGACAAAAAATAAATTCTGATCGCGGTATATACAACTTATCACAATCTGGTTCCAAATAGCCATTATCTGGCCTTCCCAAGATAGAGACCACCCTGTAATTCTTCAAGTTTCTTTTCAGGAAACATTTCTCTCCTTTACATTCCATATCTGTCTAGTCAAACAGGCAAACTCATCTGTCCTTACAGACGGACTATTTCTTTGCCCCCCCAATCCTTACAATCCTTATGGTATAGCGGTGACCCTCTGGTTCTGTAGTCCAATTTCACAGTGGACCATGGAACCTGAGATGATAGGGACTTCTCATCCATCCCAGTAAAGTTTGCACATCACTATCAGTAGACACTTGGAAAGTAAATGTATAATCTGAATATTCCCTTATAAAGACTAGAATAGGAAAATCTTATAGAAAGTCTTAGGGTCTTAAAACTCGTAAAACTTTTTTTTTTTGGTCCCCGTGGGGGGTGCATCGCTTCTGGAGGTACTGCAATACCAGGCTAATGCGTGGAGTGGACGAGTAAGCTCCTATTCCAACTCCTAGCTCCAAAAAATCCATTTAATATATTGTCCTTGGATAAGGACGTATCAGATATTAGTAAGACATTATTATTATTATTATTATTTGCTTTTTGGGTCACACCTGGCAATGCTCAGGGGGTTACTCCTGGCTCTGCGCTCAGGAATTACTCCCGCGGTGCTCGGGGACCATATGGGATGCCGGGGATCAAACCCGGCCGGCATGGGCCGGCTGCATGCAAGGCAAACGCCCTACCCGCTGGGCTATTGCTCCGGCCCTTAGTAAGACTTTTAAAACTAGAAAAGAACTGAGTCACTATTTTAGGTTAATGAAGTTTTGGGGATAAAATCTCAGAAATCACCTGTCTTAAAAATTTCAATTTGGGGGAGGCTGAAGTGATAGCACAGCGAATAGGGCATTTGCCTTGCATGCGGCTGACCCAGGTTCAGTGTCCGGCATCCCATATGGTCCCCTGAGCATGGCCAGGAATAATTCCTGAGTGCAGAGCCAGGCGTAACCCCTGAGCATCACAGAGTGTGACCCAAAAAGTTAAAAAAAATTCAATTTGGAGCCAGGAACATAGTTCAGCAGAAAGCGGAACTTACACATGTGTAAAGCCCTGAGTTTAATTCCCAACACACAAAAATTACTTCATAGCTGAAAACACTTAAACTGAGGTATTAAAAAACTAACGAAGTTTACGCATTAGGGTACATCTAACAAAGTTCTGTCTCTCCACGTTCTTCAAGTGTGTATCTGTTTATATATTACCCCTGTCCGTCTCTCTTTCAAGTATGTGTTGACCAATCTAAAACAGTGAAATTCAATAAAATCTGGAAAAGACAGTATTATAATGGACCAAAACCAACAAGAGGAAATTTATCAAGTTTTTAGAATACAAGTTATAAAGAATGTAGGAATACAGAGAACTGCATTCTGTATTTTACACTGGACAGAGGGTCCCAGTGGACTGCTATCTCCAGTTCTAGGAAGGATATTTCACAGGGAGCAACCAACAGAGAGTCTTTCAGAGGCTGTGATGACTAGACACCTGACTTAAAAATAGGGCCGGAACAATAGCACAGCGGGAGGGCGTTTGCCTTGCATGTGGCCAACCGGGTTTGATCCCCAGCATCCCATATGGTCCCCTGAGCACCGCCAGGAGTAAATCCTGAGTGCAGAGCCAGGAGTAATCCTGGTGTGGCCCCAAAAAGAAAAAAAAAATAGCAAGCATCATGGAAAAAATGATTTTCCATGAGTTGTACAGAGGTACAACTCAAGGACAGCTCAAGTAAGCTGCCCTTGAAACCTGAAAAAGCAGCTAGCAGGATTCAGTTTAACATACGTTTCCAAAACACTCGACTGGAGATTGAGTTCTTTGTTGGTCAGTAGCATTACTTTATTTATTTTTATATGGGGGTCCCACACCAATGCTCAGTGGTTACTCCTGGAGGAGCCTGGAGGGATCACATGGATGCTGGAGATTGAATTGGGGGAGACGGGCCGCATGCAAGGCAAATGGCCTCCCTGCTGCTCCATCGCTCCGGCCCTGGTAAGGAGCATTATTAAGTAACTAGAAGAGACATTTCACTATAGGACTTGAATGGCCTCTGACAAACTGAGGAAGAGCAGTGACTTGACAAGACTCTAAGCCCTAAGCCTACCTATGGGAATAATCCTACGGTATCCAGATACTGAATGACGCAAAGGAAGTCATTTCGTCAAACCTCCCTACTTTATCAATCTCCAATTTGTTAGCGAAGGGGAAAGAAAGGTGGGGAGGGAGGCGTGAAGAAGGTAACATTAAACTTTACCTTGCAGAGCCTGGCAAGCTACCCGTGTCATATTTGATATGCCAGATACCAGTAACAATTATAGACCTCATTCCCATGACCTGATGGAATGGTTTGAGGCTCTTTATGTTCCTGGAGCAAGCAGATGCCCTTGGGCTCTACTTGCATGAGACAGGTCATATGGAGATGTTACTGGTGCCCGCTCGAGCAAATCGATGATGAACGGGAAGACAGTGATACAGTGACAGTGATCCAGATACTAAGTATTTCTCTTGTGCTACCGATTATGAGATGTCTCTAAAAGGCACCAAGTTCCATTCCTTAGTGTTTTGCAGTACAGCGCCTCTTCATGGGGTCAAACGACATTAACACAATATACCATCCAAATTCTTTTTTTTTTTTTTTTGCTTTTTTGGGTCACATCCGGCGATGCTCAGGGGCTACTGGCTCTGCACTCAGGAATTACTCCTGGCGGTGCTCGGGAACCATATGGGATGCCGGGGATCGAACCCGGGTCGGCTACGTGCAAGGTTAACGCCCTATCCGCTGGACTATCGCCTCCGGCCTCCCCATCCAAATTCCTTAAAGTCCACCACTGATGATTTTGTGAAACACGCTTTAGGAGGCCAGAGAATATACTGAGCATGCTTGCCGTGCTTGCAACTGAGCAAGGTACAATTTCCAACATCCATATGGAACCTCCCAAAGCATCATCAGGAGTAATCCCTGAGTGCAAAGCCAGGAGTAATCCCCAAGCTTCACTGGTGAGGCTGTCACCAAGCCCCCCAAAAAAAAAAAAAAAAAAAAACAACCATTCTGGACCTGAGAGGTAGCTCAAGGCCTGGAGCACATGTTCAGGGGCCCTGGCACTCACGGACCCTTGGGGATTGACAGGCTCAACCACTGAACACCAAGCCAGTAGACCCTTAAAACCAACCAGAGTGAACCCCAAATCAAAAACACTGTCCCCCCATTTTGGCTCATAGATGTTTTATTGGGAGGGAGGTGGAGGGGGGACCAAGCAGTGCTGGGTGCTGTCTGAAGTCTTCCCCAGCTATGCGTGCCTCAGAGTGCTGCGCTTATTCCTTGGCTGCGATGTTCTCTGGCCCAGCAGTGGCAGTGACCACCACAGCAGTGCTTGGGAGCCAGGTGATGCTGGAAATAAAAATCGGGGCCTCATGAATGGACGTCAAATAAGCCTTTTACAAGGAGTTTCACGGCCCATTGACAACTTTTTTTTTGGTGGGGTAGGGGACAGGTGGGGGAAACTGGCCTACACCTGGCTGAACTCTGGAATCACTCCTGTTGGGCTTCAAGGGACGATACGGGTGTCTGGGGGTGTAACACCAGTCGGCCTCATGTAAGATTAAGTGCCTTACCTACCCTCTGTGCTCTCTCTACACAGCATACAGCTTTTAAGAGCTGTTTTAAAGTTCAATGCGTTCTACGAGTACACATACACATGTAATTCTGATCCCTTCCATAAAAAGTAGGTGGTTTCTTAAAAATTGCATTTTTCAGAGCAGTTTTGTCTAAAGAAAAACCTGAACCACATATACTGTATCACTGCCTTCCCGTTCATCATGGATTTGCTGGAGCGGGCACCAGTAACATCTCCATACGACCTGTCTCATGCTAGTAGAGCCCAAGGGCACCTGCTTGCTCCAGGAACATAAAGAGCCTCAAACCATTCCATCAGGTCATGGGACTGAGGCCTATAATTGTTACTGGGTTTTGGCATATCAAACACGACACGGGTAGCTTGCCAGGCTCTGCTGTGCGGGTAGCATACTCTTGTAAGTCATCCACATATACTAAAGCCCCATAATATACTTTCTTACATTTCCTATTATTAACATTCCATATTTTGAGGTACATTTGTTACAACCATGAAGTATGGGTGTATCATTAACTAAAGTCGAGTTCATAGGAGCTGTCACTACCTTTACGGCAAAAATGGGGTGTGATGAATCCACCACTCAGAATCCGCTTTCTATACGGTAATATATTACCGTATATGTTACCGCTACATGATAGGGTCATCAATAAATGCTGCATTTTGAGATGACTACAAGAGTATTCTACCCGCACGGCAGAGCCTGGCAAGCTACCCGTGTTGTATTTGATATGCCAGATACCAGTAACAATTATAGACCTCATTCCCATGACCTGATGAAATGGTTTGAGGCTCTTTGTTCCTGGAGCAAGCAGGTGCCCTTGGGTTCTACTTGCATGAGACAGGACATATGGAGATGTTACTGGTGCCCGCTCGAGCAAATCGACGATGAATAGGAACACAGTGATACAGTGATACGTGATAGGGTCAAATGGAAATGTTACTGGTGCCCGCTCGGGGCAAATCGATGAATAACGGGATGTCAAGTGATCAAGTGAACTCTCTATGTTCCTGACAATGCCCTTCTTTATAAACTCTGTAACGTGCCTTTCCTCTTTCAAACGAATACAGTAAAATGGAGCACGACTTAGAAGTCTAACCATCCTCAACAGTATTCTATGCAGGTAGGAGAGAGTACAAGATGTAACGGCAACTGCCCTGAATCTGGTTCCAGCCCAGCAACTGGCAATAGGCCTTGAGTACTGCGGGTGTGGCCCAGCGGCACCCCCATACACACAATTCATCAAGTGTTAAGGACGCTCACCACGTTCCACCACCAGGATCCATTCCCAAAAGGGGGCACTCCCCCACAAACAGCATCTCCCTGCTCCACAACCCCCATCTCGTGTCTCCGGGACCAGGCCTGGTCTGTCTGTGTATGGCGTGTGTGGACATAACTCTTCCCCACGGGGACTCGAGTTTCGACCCTTCCCAAGAACGAGCGACATGTCACGCCTGCTGGGAGTCTCCATGCATCCACGCGTGCATCCACGCATGCACCATCGGCGAGGCCGAGTCCCGCTTGCACGCGGGTGCGTCTGCAGCGGGCAGACCTGCAGGACCCCGGCGGCTGAGCCCGTGCCCGTACCCGAGGCCCTTCTCCCCGCTCGGCACCAGCGCCCCCTCCCCGGGCACTGCGGGCCGGTGGGCGCGCGGCTCCCGCAGCTTTTCGGGCCAGGAGCCGCCTCCCCGCCCCCCGCCCGCCGCTTGCGAGCTCCGGCCGGGGGTCCCACCTCGGACCAGGGCCCCCGAACGCTCCCGCCTGGGTTTGAAACAGTCGGTCGGTCCCGGGCGAGCCGGAGAGACGCTGCGGCGCGGGCCTCCCGCCGAGAGAGCAGGCCCGGCGGCGCGGCCGAGATGCCGCCCCCGCCCGTGCGGACGGAAGCCGGGGGTCCTCGGCGGGCGCCCCGCTACGCCACGCTCCCGCCGCCGCTCTCACCCGCACACCCGGCGGGTTCAGCCCGCGGCCCGCCTCCGGTGCGCGGCGCTCCGCTAGGCCCGGGACGGCGCTCCCCAATGGCGGGCAGGCGCAGGCGCGGGAGCGGCTCCGACGTGCGCGCCACCGCGCACCGGGCGGAAGCAGTTTGCCGGCGCGCGCCCTCCCGCGCGGACCAATCCGAGGGCGCATCGCCAGGCACCGCTCGTCAGAGACCCGCCCACTTCCGGAAGCGCCGGCGCCCCGCCCAGCCCTGGCCGCCCGTCAATCAGCCGGGGAGGTGTGGCGCCGAGGGGTGCGCGGGCACTTTTGCAAATCTCCTCGGCGGGGGGCTTCTCTTCGGCGGAATCCGGGGGCCCGAGCCTCAAGTGGGGGTGAGGCGGGCAGCTGGGAGGCTGCGTCAGGGGGTCTGGGCCAGCGGAGACTGTTCCCAGAGGCCGGGAGGCAGAGCGCGTGCGGGGGCCGGCCGCGCTGCCAGTGTCCAGGCCCCCGGGGGCTGCTCAGGGAGCTGTGAAGCCGCCCACCGTCGGCTCCCGGTGCCCCAGGCCCTCCGAATCGGGAGCTAGGCCCTGCCCGCCCCGTCTGGCTCCAGCCGTGCGTTCTCTAGGCATGTTCCAGTCCGGTTTCCCCTTCACCAGCCGCAGGGGGCCGTTTGCAGCCATCGTCCAGCTGGCGAAGAGCCAGGGCAGGTGGCCGCACCCTGCCAGACAAGGCCACAGCGCAGTCCCATCGCGCCTCTCGGCGGGTGCGGCTGGATGAGCAAGGACGGCTCGGGCAGAGCCTGACCTGCAGGATGGACACTCTCCTCCTTGTCCGGTTGTGGACATGTCCCCTTTGACGGGGCTACCTCCAGTGTGATGCGGGCTCCGACTTGCTCGCCAAGGTTCAAACCCAAGGCCCGACAGATGCTCTAGTCTGTTGAGGTGCCTCCCGCCCCTTCTGAGCAGTCTTGATTCCTTACCGAACCTGAACGCTGTCAAAAATGGCCCAAAGGCCGCAGACATTACATTCCTTCCTTACACTTTCCTGTCTCAGTCCTGTTTCTAAAACAGGCCTGTGTGTCTGCTCAGACTATCACAACAAACCATAAACTTTAGGTATATTAGTCTTGCACACAGTCAACCCAGGTCGGATCCCTGGCATCCCATATGGTCCCCAGAGGACTGTCTTCCCGTTCATCATGGATTGGCTCGAGCGGGCACCAGTAACATCTCCATATGTCCTGTCTCATGCAAGTAGAGCCCAAGGGCACCTGCTTGCTCCAGGAACAATCAAACCATTCCATCAGGTCATGGAAATGAGGTCTATAACTGTTACTGGTATCTGACATATCAAATACAACACGGGTAGCTTGCCAGGCTCTGCCCTGCAGGTGGCATACTCTTGTAGTCATCTCTAAATCCACCATTTATTGATGAACCGCGCGGCCACTTAGGGGGCTGCGCGAGCTGGGCTGTGATGGGGTCTTCTGCTGGGTGGAGTTCTGATGAGAGGGAAGTCCGGATGTGGAAAATGGAGGCTATCATGGAGTGTGGGGGGGGGGGGTCATCTGGCTTTGTGAGGCTCTGCTGGGGTGGCGGGCCAGGGCTAGAACCCGCCATCCCTCCTGGGCGCCTCATGAGCAGCTGGGCACAGGGAGAACCAGTAGCAGCTCTGCCCCCCAGAGGACTACCAGGAATAATTCCTGAGTTCAGAGCCAGGAGTAAGCCCTGAGCTAGCTGGGTGTGATCCAAAAATCCAAAGCAAAAACGAACAGAACTATCTTGCATTGGTTCCTGATGGAGGGCCTCACACCAGGCTCACTATCACACCTTTACAACCTGTGTGGAACTAAAGCTCTATCCTATCACGATCCCAAACCCACCAGATCCGGGCCCATCCATGTGTCCAGATTTCACTTCACCTGTTTACTCCACATATAGCCACATGAGTGGTTAGGGCTTCATATGCAGGTTTTAGTGGAACATAACGTTCAGATTCCTGAGCAAAGAGCCAGAAGCAACCCCTGAGCATTGTCGGGTGTGACCCAAAAAAGCAAAAATAAAATAAAAAAATTTAAAAAATGGTTTTGCTGAAAAATTGCTCAAGTGAAACAGGTTAATTCCAAACACCCCCTTAGTCACCCCGAGAACCTCACTCCTACCCTAGAACTGAGAATTAAAAACCTCATGTATGTTCAGGCGTTTCGGTGTGTCCTGTCCTGCCCTTTTTTTTAACCTACCCTCCCTCCCATCCTTCCGCCGGGTCGGGAGAGGCAGGCCCCAACCGAACCCCCACCGCAGGACCCACCAACCCACCCACCCCCCCCCCCCCCCCCCCCCCCCCCATTTTAACAGTGAGTACAGGGGCGGAGTAAGAGTACAGTGGTAGGGGATTTGCCTCCTAAGCAGCCAACTGGGTTTGATTCCCAGCACCCCATTTGGTCAACCAAGAACTACCAGTAGTGATCCCTTAGCACACAGCCAGGGGAAAGCCTTGAGCACCGCTGGGTATGACACACACACAAACAAAAGCCAAGAACTTAAGAAAGGGTTATTGTTCCGTATCAGTGGGTTCAAATGCTTTGGGCAGCAACTGTGGGAGGAAGTGAATTAGTGGTCATTCAGAGGGTGAAATACTCTTTTCCTACTGTAGTGAGGTAACGTTTTGTAATATGTAAAGTGTACAATGCAATGATTTGATATTCATGTACATTATGGAAGGATACACACAGATACTTCAGATGTTGTTCTTGTGAGAACTGACATTTCACATATACAAGGAACAGACTTATTAGTAAAAGATTCAATTACAGCTGTAATTAAAAAAACACTATAGTATTATATAAAACAGGAAAAGAGCCACAATTAGATTTTAAATCCATAACAAAATTTTATTTAATAAGTGGTTCAACACCAGTGCCAAAAGAAAAATTAATAAATTTTCACTAAGACAGGAAATATTATAGAATGCATAGCTGCTAAAAGCTTTTGAGTCATTTATAAACAAAACTGCCTGAGACTGCGAGAAATATAAATACAAGATTCCTTTACCCATGTGATCTATGTCTCCTAACCTGTGCTTTTTGGCGTTACTGGTTAAAAACACCATTATAAAGAAATTACAGCTACTGTTGGGTTTTCTTTGGTGACAACACAAGACTTTGGGGGATGCTGCGACAGAGGCGCTAGATGCTGTCACAAAGGAGCTCGCTTCTAAGAAGCAGGACTCACTCATCAGGAAGGAGGAAGGAACTACAGGTCCTACACAGAGGGAGAACAGATGGGAAAAGCTCAATGAGCAGTTACTCCATTACATACGGGAAGTGTTTCAGAATTCACACTAACGTAACTCTATCTTCTCTGTTTTGGCCATACTTGTTTACCTTCCAAAGAAGATTCTTTTCTGTTTGGGCTAAATGATGCATACTAAGTAACACCAGAAAGGATAACATATATGAAAATCATACATCTTTAAAGATTGCTTCTTTTCTAGGAGGGATGTTTCAATGTGATGTTTCCAAGCCATGTTTATATTTCTAGTTTCTTCTTCCCACAGCTTATCTTCAGGTTGGTGTCTATTCTTCAACACGCCCTTTCTGACCCGTGGAGTGCTGGGCAGAAACGCACTGAGTCACAAACGAGGCACGTATATCCATTCCCTGGGCCTCTTGGGGCTCACCCTCCTCCCATCACGGTCCTCAGAGGGTCTGCCATCATGCTCTTGGGCTCAGGTGCAAGCTGCTGGCTGCTCTAGCTGCAAGGCTGGCCAGTCCTGCTAGGAATGAAGGGTGGGTTACTCTTCCAAAAGCCAGCACTGTATCTCCATTCCTAGGACATGATCATTAACCAAATAAGTCAGTTTCTACAACACTAACTCAGAAAACCACACATTTTGATGCAAAACCCAAGCAAACAAAAAACAATAAAAAAGAAAGTATAGTAGTTAGAGTAACTGGAAAGAAATACTTTCTTGAAATTATTAACATGCAAACCTACAATGCTATGGCAACTATAGGTATTCTCCTTCCAGTTAAACAGATGAAAATTCAAAGATACGTCTCAGGTCCTGAAAGTCACTGAGCATGGTAAGGTCACAGAAGGGGAGGCATGGATGGCCCTTCAGATCAGTCATGGACTGAACAGTGGTCATGATTCACAATAAGCAAGTCTGTGTAGCTAATTCCTGAAATGCCCTCTGCATAGATTATACTCACCCAGTCTCTATTAAACTCATACAAGTACAGGAACAGAAACAACGACTAGATAAAGCACATGAAATGTAAAGAGTGTCTAATTTAGGGATAACAGTGAAGCCAGAAACCAGTAAGGACGTGGGGACACAAACTCCTCTAGGAAGAATCTGGCCCTCCTTGCTGCAGGAGAGGCTAGTCTTCCTACAGGACCGGAGGGTTAAAGACACAACCCAATCATTTTGTCCCTGAAGACCACCCTCACCCAGATCTAACTACAAGAAGGCCCAGAAGTTACCTACCCCTTACCATAAATAAGCCTGACCAATGAGGAGAACAGGGAAGGGCCCCACAGGCTTTGAACCCCACTTTCTGACTGTAGTCAGCATGACTGGCTCTGCTTTTCACTAGCTAACATGTGTGCACAGATGAGTGAAAAACAGATGTCAAAAGTACATCCTAATGTGCCAGGGCTTGTGAACACACTAGGAGATATTTCACCTTTACTGGAAATATTCTGAAAAATCACCATCATTTCTGCCCTGAAACTGGGCAGATCTGAAAGGAATGATGCTGAATTAAAAAAATCAATCTTGGGCCAGAGCAATAGCACAGCGAGTAGGGCAAATGCTGCCTTGCATACAGCAAAGTCAGGTTCAATGTTCAATTTCCGGCTTCCCATGTGGTCCCCGAGCACTGCCAGGAGTAATTCCTGAGTGCAGAGTCAGGAGTAACCCCTAAGAATGACCAGGTGTGACCCCCCAAAAAATTAAATCTCTGAGACTAGAGCGATGGTACATAGGGTGTTTACCTTGCACGTGGCAAACCTGAGTTGTGTCCCAAGCATCACATATGTTCCATGAGCACTACCACTAGGAATAACTTCTGAGTGTAAAGCCAGCAGAAAAGTCAATCTCAAAAGGTTAGAGTAGGAGTGGGCCAGGAAGATGAGCAAGTTAAAGGTTTTGCAAGCAGGAGCCCTAATTTGATCCAGGTGGTTACCTAAGTACCCCTGAGCACCAGCTAGGGGTAACACCCAAAACTACTGAGTGTGGCACCCAAACTGTAAATAACAAAAAGGTTACAGAGTGATTGCCTCTATTAAAACAGCATCCCTGAAGTGAGGAAGTCTGAGAGAGACAGCAGAAGTGATGTCAGGGCCAGCACTGGGTAGGAGGCTGGGTCTGGTAGCTCAGAAGCAACTCATCACTTGTGATACTTTTGAACTGAGTGAAGCCTACCTGTCAACTTCTGAGAGAAAAGCTATGTGCTGGGGCCAGGGATATGGCTTGGTGGTAGAACACACCTCATATGTAAGGCTTCCATTCCCAACACTGCACATGAAAAAGCTGTTGGTTGGGCTAAGGGCCAACTTGATTTTACAGATGGAACTATGGGCATTTCTGAGCTATTTGTTTATTCCCCAATCATCAGAATGTTGTGAATAATACATAGACGCTCCAAGAAATGTCCTTTTTCCCTATCTCAGTGGTAAATTTTAGGATCCTGTCATTATTTACTCAAAAGTAAGTGGTATAACTAAAAACAATTTTGATTTTCTACATAAAGATGGCTGTTTCACTTAAGATTTCATGTGCAGGACACAGTGCCATGGATAGCTAAGTGTGAAATGCTACAGAAATCCACCTCAGGGCTTCCTGCTCCCTGAGATGATGAGTGGGGTGAGACTCAGATGTGCAATCCTGAAATTGGACAGAAAGCAAAGCGTTTCTCTGCTGGTTTAAAAGCACAGACTGGTAAGAGGTTAAACAAGATGAAGGAAAGAACCTTGCTTCCCAGGCGCTCCTTTCTGGATGCCCGGCCATCTTCACTCTTCCGCTCGCTCTCTGATTGCTCCGCAGTCTCCAGAGCAGCGCCACTTTCTAGACTCCCCTTTTTCACTCTGTCAGGAGCAATTCCTTTCCCCCATGTCGGCTCTTCAGTTTTTCTAGAAACCTTGTCAAACTCATAGTGAACTCTAGGTTTTTTACTGTCATCCAAGTGGTATATTGGCGTTTCCAGTTCTTTTTCTGGAAGTCTTCTCTCCGTATCCCTCTGCTCTTTAGCACTGTCATTCGGAGACCTGGGATTCAAGATAAACCATCAGTGCCCCTGTGTCAACTCTTTGGATCACCTGTGTTCCCTTGCTGACTACAATCCACAAAAGGCAGGGATGACGTAAATCTGCTCATCATGTACTACTGTGCTTACACAGGGAGACATATGTGACATCCAATAAAGTCATTAGCAATAAACAATGGTACAGCAAAATACCAAGTACCACACATAGAACAGGCACTATGCCACGGTAAGGCGTACACATAACCCTGGAAAGCAGTCTAATGGCTTTCCTAGCCAGCTGCAGATCCACTGTGCCACAGAACCAATGAGATGAGTTACTTTCTGCTCTATGCACAGTTCAAATTAGTGGCAATTTAATAATAACAATAATATTATTGTTGCTAATAATAACAATTAGCAAATTGTTCGTTGTTACTAAGTTGCATGATTTAATGTGCTAGGAGTGGGACGGGCTGGTGAAGGCTGGGGTGGGGAACAGTGACTAGGAGTGTGGGCAGCTCCAAGGATCTCAGGAAAGCAGTGCCAGTGGAGGTCCACTATTCCACGTACTATGAACCCACGGCCATCTGGAATGGGCCAATTCTCAGCCCCCTTGTCTTCACACTCATCTGCATTAAACTTGGTAAAACCACACTTGTTACAGATGTGAATCTTCTGATCATGAGCTTCACCCAGTGCAGAACCTCAATCACATACTCCTTGTTCAGTATTTGGTGCAGATGGACCTGGTGATCTGGCCAATATGGACCCTGGCCACTGTGCCCAAGGGTTTTCCAAAGGCCGCTCTGTATAGCTATTTGTAGCCTGAGACTAGAGCCAGAATGAGAGCAGATGGAACTGACCTTGGCACAAGACTGTCTCCCAGGTCCCTCATTACATCCCATACAAGGCACAGTCTGTGTACACTCCCAAGGAGGCTGCTCTGTCTGCAGCCATTGCTCACCAGACCCCACAGGGTTTATTAGCAAACTGTTGAGGAAGAGAAGTGTCTGCTTAGCTCACGTGGTCAGTTTGGTTTGGAGGCAACACAGCACTGCTCAGGGCTTACTTCTGAACTCTTGCTCAGGAACACTGCCAGAGGAAAATACGGGGGTGTCGGGATCAAACACAGGTCGGCTGCCATATTATCTTCTCATCAGCACCTAATCTGGATCTGAAAGTCTTTCCCTCCATGAACCACAGGTAAAATTGGTTCATATTCAGAACCAATAGGACTGGTAGTGCTGACATGGCTTGTGAGAGAGGCTGATGTCGCTGGTGAAGTCGGATCTTGAGCAAGTAGAACACCAAGAAGGTTAAGTAGAGCACCTAAAAAGTAGGTCAAATAGAGCACCCACAAAGAAGTCTACACGAACCGCTTGGGGGAATGGCTTCACTTTCTTAGGTCAAACAGGGATATTTAAGTTGGGGAAAGTAGGGTGGGAACTCAGCCAATTCAGGTGGTAGGGTGGGGTCTCCTTCAGCTAATCATGTAGGGTGAGGGGGCTGGAGTGACAGCACAGCGGGGTAGGGCGTTTGCCTTGCACACAGGTTCATTCCCTGGTATTCAATATGCTCCCCGAGCACCTCAGGAATAATTCCTGAGTGCAGAGCTGGAGTGATAGTCCAGCAAGTAGGGCGTTTGCCTTTGCATGCGGCTGGCCTATGCCAGCCTGGGTTTGATCCTCGGCATCCCATATGGTCCCCCGAGCACTGCCAGGAGTAATTCCTGAGTGCAGAGCCAGGAGAAACCCCTGAGCATTGCCAGGTGTGACCCAAAAAAAAAAAAAAAACCCAAGGGATTATGGTAGGGGATTAGGCAGGGTGTGTGCTTAATCCGAAACAGGGAGGATGGTGCTTCTGTATTAGATATATATTTAGTTACAGGTGTGAACAAAATAATGTGCAGGCCAAGTATGTAAAGCAAGTATTGCATCACTAATGAATAAACCATAATGCTTGAAGATGATGGATTTGATCACTTGCATCACTTGTATCACTTGTCTTCCCCTTGTTCATTGATTTGCTTGAGCGGGAACCAATAACATTTCCATACAACGTGTCACATGCTAGTGTAGCCCAAGGGCATCTGCTTGCTCCAGGAACATGAAGAGCCTCAAACCATTCCTTCAGGTCACGGGAATGAGGTCTGTAATTGTTACTGGTTTTTGGCATATCAAATACGACATGGGTAGCTTGCCAGGCTCTAACATGCAGGTGATCTGATATCAAATCAAATCTGCCATGGATTTGATAACCAAGTATAAATTCATTTATAAGCTAGCAAACTAGAACCAAATAACAGAGGGCAGGGGCCAGAGTGATAGTCCAGTGGCTAAGGCTTTTGCCTTGCATGCGGCCTGACCCAGGTTCAATCCCTGGCATCCCATATGGACCCCTGTGCAGAGCCAGGAGTAATTCCTAAGTGCAGAGCCATGAGCAGCCCCTGAGCATTGCCGGGTGTGAACCCTCCCCGCCCGCCCCCCAAAAAAACCCCAAAAAACAGAGGGCAAACAAACTATGACACTATGACAACGGGGGCTGGAGTGATAGTACAACAGTAGGGCGTTTGCCTAGCATGGGGCAGACCAGGGTTCAATCCCGGCATCCCATATGGGTCCCCCAACTGAGCACCATCAGGATTAGTTCCTGAGTGCAGAGCCAGGAGTACCCCCTGAGCATTGCTGGGTGTGACCCAAAAAAGAAAAATGACAATACACTATGTAGTATGTAAGAAAGGTAGCAAGAAGTTGAAATTACCGTAATTCTAAGTAAATGGCAGCTTTACCAAGACCCTGCTATGTGCCCTAAACTCAAAACCACTCCCGATAATATCTGTGAAGAGAGCAGGTGTGCTGCTCTGTGGGAGAAAAGAGGAGACCTGAGCCTAGGTCAGGAGGGAGCCTTCCAGACAAGCATTCTGCTGCTCTCACTCAGGTCCCTGCATTGTAACTCCCAGACAACATCAGAAAACAACGGCTCCAACCAAAAATTTACAACACTCAGAATTCTCTTTCTCACAAAGACTTCCAGTTCTAAGAGACCGGGTTCTAGGTAAAATATTTTGAAATACAGAAAATTAAAAGTAACAGGAGGGAAGATCCTGAAGACCCAGTGAGCAAAAAGAGCAATCTGAAGAAAGAGCAACAAATGGCAGCGTATGGCGAAGGAGAGAGCTCACAGGGCGGAAGCACATGCTCCGAAAGTGCGGAGGCCTAGCTTTGATACCCGAACTAACTGCATGCTCCACTGAACACCCAGGAATTGTCCGAAAGTACTGCCGGGTGCGTCCCAAAACAAACAAATGAAAAGCAATGCTTCAGGAAAGAACCAGGGGAGGATCTTCATGGTCTGGAGGCTAAAGACTAAGCATTTGCTGAGTTCCCAGCATGAAAACAAGAGAAACAAAGATGGACAAGCAAGTCAGAGTCTGAATTTCAAAAAATATTATGAAACAAAAGCACTAGCAATAGTAAGGTTCACGTGATTATTATTTGACCACCGGGTCAAAGAGGTAAAAAGTACATACTCACTTTTCCGGGAGTTCCTCTAGTGACCCTCGTGGGGCCAGGGCCTCCCAGATGCACAGCCAGGGCAGCGTTCCCTGCTTCTCCTCTTCAGCGTCCATCTCCTCGCCTCTTTCTCTGGCTTTCTCATGGTGGAGTTCCTCTCCCTTTTCTGGTTTCTTAAGTAGCTAAGAAAGTGTAAAGTTACTAAAAACATCACTTTAAGGGTGTATTATAAACTAAGTTATTCGGTAACTAACATTTAAAAAAAAAAAATCTAACAATACGGAGCCCAACTAACTAAAGAGAGGGGGGAAAAGTGTAGAAGTTGCCTGCGGGGGTATGCTGTCCAGCCCTTACCTTCTGTATGGGTGTAACCTAGCCTCTTACATAGATCTATTTTTCAAGAGTTGTGCACAAAAGGCCATACTCCTTTGGTAAGTAGTGTTCTTGTAGCACACAATGTATATATTCAGGACTTGTACGTGTAACTTGGGTTATATCACACAGTTTCATAAGGAATGTGGACTGAGAGATCCAAGCCTCGCCCTTTCAAGGTAAGCCTGTGTCTTGGTTGTGTTACAGAGACCCAAGAGGCACTGGGATTGTGTTTCAGCTTCCCAGAAGTCTGCTTATATAGTAAAACAGTAGAGCCAGTCACCATGCAAGTCTACTTTATGCAAATGTGGTTTTCCGTTAGTGAGTTCTGATAGATGGAAAGTAGTTGTAATCTTGATCAGCTGAAATTCAAGCCTGAGCAGTCTGGTTCATTCTGTGCCATATCTGTGCATGTGTGCATACCATGTGTGTTGGGTGGTGCGCCCCTAGTTAGCTTTGGATCTTTGCTGTTTAAGCTACTTACATGTCTTTAAACCAGGGTTCATGCTAAAAGAGCTCTCCGTTGTGTAAACACTGATAGAGGCTGTGGCAGTTACAGGAGTCAGTTTGACTCTGGATTAGTAACTCCTGGAATATCATTTCTACTGGGATTTCAATGCTACCTAGTTTGGGGATAACTTCTCTTAAGCTCCACAGGTCCCAGAGGGGGACAAACTAGAACTTTCCAGGAGGAAGCCTGGCTACGTTGAGACCACCATTTCAGAAATCAGCTCTGCAAAGATCAAAGGAGAGGTCATGCTGACCCATTCAAGTAAGATTCTCTCAGTAAAACAGAACGGAGCACTTTAAGAATATCCTGGTGCAGAGCAGAATGAAGTGACTGTTGGAGATACCATCGAAGTTGCATGTGAAATTGTGTGATTCTCCCCCATGAATATACATCCATTAGATATATTTCTTTATACTTTATATTTTTCTTTTTTAAAAATTAATTATTATTATTATTATTATTTTTTTGTTTTGCTTTTTTGGGTTACACCCAGAGATGCTCAGGGTTACTCCTGGCTCTTTGTTCAGAAATTACTCCTGGCGGTGCTCGGGAGACCATATGGGATGCCGGGGATCAAACCCGGGTCGGCCGTGTGCAAGGCAAACGACCTCCCCACTGTGCCATCGCTCCGGCCCCTATATATTTCTTTATATTGAACCCCCACACCATGAGAGCCGCCATTTTCAACATCCGGACTCCACAGCTCATCAGAGCTTCCACCCAAGAGAAAAGCTGATCTCTCCCCGCTGTGGTTCATCAGTAAATGCACGAGATGAAAGCCTACTAGTGAGAGTGTAACACTCGCATAGCAGAGCCTGGCAAGTTACCCCTGTCATATCTGATATGCCAAAAACGAGTAACAATTATAGACCTCATTCCCCTGATCTGAAGAGATGGTCTGACGCTCTTCGTGTTCCTGGAATGAGCAGATGCCCTTGGGCTACACTAGCACACGACAGGATGTATGGAGATGTCTTTGGTGCCTGCTCAAGCAAATCGATGAACGGGAAGACAAGTGATACAAGTGAAGTGATACCAGCCCCCTCTAAATGTTTGACATAAGAGATGCTCTCAGAGGAAGGGACTAGGCCTTGACATTGTCATTTGTTTAGACCTGAACCAGAGGTATGGCACCACCCAGCATCTGCACCTAAAAGCTAGTTTGTTGATCTTTGATAACCTGGAAGAAAGAATTTTTGGGTCTCTGATTTTTTGGCCGGGCTTTTGGGAATAAAAGAGACTGACTTGGGGAAAGAAATCCATCTTGGTTTAGATCTCGACCTGAGCACATGGTCAGAGGTCCAGCCAGGAGTTAGAGGTTTGGGGATCCCCTGACTTTGGATTGTATTAGTAGAGTTTGTTTAATTACTGGTAATCAGTATAAGCCTTTTTGGAACTGTGCTGAACTCGTGGAATTTGTCTGTCACCGACACTTGAGATAAAGGGAACTTGTTCCCTGACATCATTGGTTCCCGACATGTGTGTGGGGAGGTGGAGGGGGTTGGGCAAGAGGTTAGGGTGAGGAGATGCCAACGGGGTGAAATGAAGTGCTACTAGCATCTTCCTGTGTCCTATATACTTGGTTTCCAAAGCATGCTAAGGTCTAGAAACCCCTTAGGGAATATAATTTCAGAGTAACTGGTAGGACAGATGAAAGGAACTATGAAGATGATGATAATAATAATAATAATGATAATGATGATGATGATGATGATAATGATGATGATGATGATAATAATAATAATAATAATAATAATAATAATAATAATGATAATATAAACTGGACTAACTGAAAATGTTCTTTGAAAAATATTTTGGGTTTTGGGATTGAGTGGTGCTCGGCGCTTACTCCTGGCTGTCACTCAAGAATCACTTCTAGCTGGCTCTAGGAGCCACCAGGGACTAAACCTGAGACAGCTATATACATGCCTAGTGTCTTACCTCTCTGGCCTCCTCTTAAAATATTTTAAGAGCTAAAATACCTAAAGGTTAGACTAGCACAGCAAAACTGATTTTGGAAAACTAACTCTCCCCCAAATTACCTTAATCCTTACTTCTTTCTCAGCAGATTTTTTCTGTTTGTCTGCCTCTTTTCTCTTACACCTTTCTTCTTCTCTTCTCTTCTTTTTGTCTTCCTCACGTAAAGCGTTTCTTTTCCAACTCTCGCCGCCTCCTCTCTTCTCGCTTCTCGAATCCTCTGAAAAGGTGGAAAAGAATGTCACAAACTGCTTGCCCAGAATGACGTAAACAGGAGGGAGAGTCATCATGTAAAAAGGTGGACCTACCTGCTTTTCTAATTTTCTATTTTTAATATATTCCAAAAGTGGTGTGGTTCTTCTAGCTAAAATATGAAAAATTATAATTTAAAATAAGATTTTTAAAGTTTTTTTCAGCTTAATCACAGTATTTAGAGGAACATTTATACTATTAATTTTTTAAGTTTATTAAACACCATGATTTACAAAGTTATTCACAATACAGTTGTTTCAGTATTGGAATTCACTATTCCAACACCAGTTCCACCACTAATATGCCCTTATCACCACGAAAGACCCTAGTTTACCACCCTCCAAACTGCTCCCCTAGCAGCACTAATTAATTTACTTTATATTACTTATTACAAGGTAATAAGTCATGACCTATTCACTGAGCTAAATAGGTCAGGTTGTTAAAAGTCATGACTGTGATGTTACATGCATACATTTTTAATTTTTATGTGACCCCCATACTGAATTTTTAAAGATGTTCTTTTTATTTTTTTTTTAGTTTTGGGGTCCACTCCCAAAAGTATTGATGAACCATACTCAGAATGTTCCTCGGGGGACCATATAGTGCCAAGGATAGAACCTAGGATCACCTGCATGCAAAGCATGTACACTAACCCTCCGGGGTATCTTCTTATTTCTGGAGGAATTCTCATTCCATCAACATGTCAGGCAATTTGGAGTTTAGGACAACTACATACATATAGTAGGATTTAATTCTTTTTTGCTGTTGCTTTTTATTGGGGGGGGGGGTTACACCCGACAATGCTCAGGGCTTACTCCTGGCTCTGTGCTTAAGAATTAATCCTGGTGGTGCTCAAGGGACATATGGGATGCTGGGAATCGAACCCAGGTCGGCTGCGTGCAAGGCAAATGCCCTACCCACTGTACTATCGCTCCGGCCCCAGTCGGATTTAATTCTTGCTTCTTCATTTTATTATTATCTTGGGGCTATATCCAGTGGTGAGACACTCACAGACATGGGGCAGAGCTGACTGGCTCTCCCTGTGCCCAGCTGCTCACAAGGCGCCGGGAGGGATGGCGGGTTCTAGTCCTGCCCCGCCACCCCAGCAGAGCCTCGCAACAAGCCAGACGACCCCCACTTCATGAGGGCCTCCATTTTCCACATCTGGACTTCCCTCTCGTCAGAACTCCACCCAGTAGACTAGCCTATCACAGCACAGCTCATCGAGATCCACCCTGCAGCAGTCTTTTTTTAAATCCAGCCCAGATATGCTGATCCAGAGACTCACAGACATGGGGGAAGAGCTGCTACTGGCTCTCCCTGTGCCCAGCTGCTCACGAGGTGCCCGGGAGGGATGGCGGGTTCTAGCCCCTGCCCCGCTACCCCAGCAGAGCCTCGCAACAAGCCAGACAAACCCCCACTCCATGAGGGCCTCCATTTTCCACATCCGGACTTCCCTCTCATCAGAATTCCACCCAGCAGACCAGCCTATCACAGCACGGCTTGCGTGGCAAGCGGCCGCGCAGTTCATCAATAAATGCTGGATTTAGAGGTGACTATAAGAGTATGCCACCCGCACGGCAGAGCCTGGCAAGCTACCCGTGTCGTATTTGATATGCCAAATACCAGTAACAATTATAGACCTCATTCCCATGACCTGATGGAATGGTTTGAGGCTCTTTACGTTCCTGGAGCAAGCAGGTGCCCTTGAGCTCTACTAGCATGAGACAGGACATATGGAGATGTTACTGGTGCCCGCTCGAGCAAATCGATGATGAACGGGAAGACAGTGATACAGTGATATCCAGTGGTGTTCATGGATGAATTCAGAGTTCAGTCTTCTCCAGCTCAGTGCTTGAGGACTGGTCTTGGTGGTAAGCGTCAGGGATTGACGCTCTTTGCAAAGAAGTCTGAATATAAAATCGGCCCTTGGAGTTTTCTTTTGGTATATGATCACAGGAGTCTACAGCCTTGTTTCTACCTTTGCCATTTAAATGGACGCAAGGTTGAAATGTCTAGAATGCAAGTGATGGGCTTTCCATTAAATGTTAAGTAGTTTTTCATGGTTATTTGAAAAAAAAAAAATCCAAATAACGCAAAACCAGAGCAAAAAGCTGTTTGCTTTCTTATTTATCTGATTTCAGTCTTAGCACTATAGATTTCGTTAAGTTAAAAGCTACCATGCTTCAAACAAAAAGTCTGATTCTGGGGCTGGAGAGAGAGCTGAGCAGGTACGGAGTGGGTAAGACATTTGCCTTGCACACAGTCAACCTGAGTTCAATTCCCAGCATCCCATATGGCCCTTCCAGCACTGTCAGAAGGGACTCCTGAGTGCAGAGTCAGAAGTAACCCCTGAGCACTGCGGGGGCGGCCCCAAACAAAAAATAAATCAAAAGAAACCTGACTCCAACTCTATGACATAAGCCCCTTCCCTATAGGCATAGAGTACCCAACCACCTTCTCTGATTCAGAAGCATAACTCAGAAACAAAATTACTACTCAGGTGCTTTCCACCAATCACTTGTCTTCTCGTTGTTCATCAATTTGCTCAAGCGGGCATCAGTAACGTCTCCATTCGTTGGGAATGAGGTTCATTATCGTTACTATTTTTGGCATATTGAGTACACCACGGTAGTTTGCCAGGCTCTGCCATGGCTCTGGGTTCAATTCAGGGGCCCAGTCTTTTTCTGTCAGACCATCAACCAATAATGCTCAGAAATATTTTTCTAAGTTTTGATCTTGCCATGCTTTTGGAAAATACCTTGTAGCTAGGGGCTGAAGTAATAGTCTAGCAGGTAGGGCATCTGCCTTGTACACAACTGACCAGAGTTCAATCTCCAGCATCCCCTATGGTCCTCTGAGCACCGCCAGGAGTAACTCGAGCATCGCCGAGTGTGAGTCAAAAAGCAAAAAACAAAAACAAAAAACCCTGTAGCTGGAAAATATATCTCTACCAAGCCTACCACAACACCAGCTTCTAGTAATAATCTGCAAAAGAAGCAAACAGATATTCTACAAATATATTTTTCAATTAAGAAAGAGCAAAACAAACCAATAAGTTCTCTTGTCTTTGCCTCTATGTCTCCCAGAAGAGTTTCAGGACTGGCACTAGTTTTCTCTTCTTCTATACAGTAAGTTTCTAGAAACTTCTTATATTCTGGATCTGTGAATTAAAAATGTAAAAGAAATGTCTCCTTTCCTTATATGGGAAAGAAATATTTGATCACTGTATTTAATCTGGTCATTTCAAAGGACAGCATTCCAAAGAGTACACACCATCTTCAATGCTTCCAGTTTTGACATCTTTTTTCTTTAGCTTCTTTTTAGCTATCTTCTGGAATGGAGCAAACTCTACCACTGCAGGATATTCGAGGCCTTAAACCGAAAACAAAAAACATTCTGAAATTCTAATACATTCACTTCAGAATATAATGACCTGATATACCAACATTATAACCATAACACTGTTGTCTAAACTGTGATTTATTTATTTGTTTGTTTGTTTATTGCTTTTTGGGTCACACCCAGCAGTGCTCAGGGGTTTCTCCTGGCTCTGCACTCAGGAATTACTCCTGGCGGTACTCAGGGGACCATATGGGATGCCGGGGATCAAACCAGGTTGGCTGCTTGCAAGGCAAACGCCCTACCCACTGTGCTATCGCTCCAGCCCCTAAACTGTGATTTATTTTCAAACAACATAGTAGGTGAAACACTCCAGATTAAAACAAAGTACAAACTTGGAGTTGGAATAAAGTTTATTTGTATTTAAAAAAATTTTTTTTAATTTTTTGCTTTTTTGGGTCACACCTGGTGATGCTCAGGGATTAGTCCTGGCTCTGCACTTAGGAATTACTCCTGGCAGCACTGAGGGGACCATATGTGACGCTGGGGATTGAACCTAGGTCGGCTGCAAGGTAAATGCCCTTTTGTGAGTGTATTATCACTGGAGTGTATTATCACTCCAGCCCCATTATTTATTAAGTAAAATGACTTCTCATGTTGTAGCATAAAATTAGATGATTGAATACAACTGAAAGTCATCAAACTGAAAATGTTAAATTGGTGAATATATATGATTTATGCCTCAATAAACTTAACCTATCCCAACTAAAGTTTGCTACAGAATACCAGTAACAGGTTTCTTAGTCACATTTAACACGTCTTATATAGTAACGCTAACTCAATTATTATGAGTTAGGAGAAACTATTCTGCTTAGAACTGTTTTAACTAAAAGATGCATAAATGGATGTATCTAATAGTCAAGAATAAGACTTTCTTCAAAGAGAGAAATTTTGAAGTCATTAGAAATTGATTGTGAATGTGTGGAGAGGGACACATAGAAACTTGGTCACTGAATCTGCAGGAATCAATAAATGGGTAAATGGGAAACCTCAGTCATGTTACTCAAGCCGCTTTTAGTTTTGTCAGGAATGGTCAAAGAACTACAATACTGCAACTCACTTATCTGAAAGACATTCTTTTATTGTTGGGTAATATCGGGAAGTACTCAGGAGATACTCCCAGCCTTGCTCAGGGAACAAGCAGACCGGCGTAGTGCTGGGGATTGAACCCAGGGTCCTGTATACAAGGCATCTTTTCCAAAGCTCCCCAACTGGACATTCAGAATAAAGTACTCTTGAATACAAGGACAATGGCTAATTCATGGCTTTATCCATAGTGCCTGGTATGTGGCAGACTCAAAGGAAACTAAGGATCATGAAAATAGCTCAAAGGTTTGGAGTACATGCTTTTGCATGCTGGAATCCTGGATCCAAACCCTAGCACCAGATGGTCCTGCAAGCACCACCAGGAGTGATCACCAAGCACTAAACTGGGAGTAGTCCTTCAACACCACTCAATATGGCCCCCAAGCCTACCAATACATCGCAACCGACATACTACCTAACTTTAAAACTTACTCCAAAACTGTACAGTAGTCAAAACTATGTGGCAGAAACTTAATGGCTTTTGATAAGGGTGCCAAGACTGTACTATGGGTAAAAGATAGACTTTTCAGTAAATGATGTTGAAAAAACTAGATGTCACATGAAAAAAAGGATTAACTGGACTCTTACTTCTCACCATTTACAAAAAGTTAGCTCAAAAATAAGCCCAAGAAATCTGGAAGGATATATCTCTTGAAAAAAACACAGGAAAAGCTTTATGACAGTGAATTTGGCAATGATTTCTCAGGTAACATCAAAACTATAAACAGATCAGGAGTCAAGCTCTGAACATCACCAGGTATGGCCAAAAGCCCAAAAGCGGAAAAACAGAAAGGATTCGGACATAAATTATAACGTGAGGACATTAAGTTCAGTGAAATAAGCTAGTGACAAAAAAGATTAATACTGTGATTTACATGAATGAGGTATCTAGGGTAATCCCCTTCATAGCAACTCAAAAGCAGAACACTGATGCTAGAGTTAAAGGAATTCATACACAGTTTCAGCTCTGTAAGATGGGAGAAAAGTTTTGGAAATGAACAAGGTGAATATACTTAACACCACTGCACACTTGAAAGGATTAAAATGGATGCATTTATGTTATGCACTTTATTGCAAATTCTGTGTTTCTTTTGTCTTATTTTGGAGATAGTAGTGCTAAGAATAACTTAGGAGACCAATCTTGGCATTGTTAAGAGAGTCATAGATAGTGCTAAGGACTAAGCAGGAGTTGGCCACATAAAACAAAGTACCTTATCCCCTTTACGTTCTCTCTGGCCAAATACCTAATTTTTAAAACATTACAAAAGTTTCTTGAATGAATAACTGGGGGTCCTGTATACAAGCATTCACACAAATGTCAAATTACATTTTCCTTTTTCTTTGGGGGGCAGGGGTTTGTGGTATGTTTAAGCCATACCCAGCTGTGCTCAGGGCTTACTCCTGGCAAGGCTCCGGGGGACCATGTGCTAGAATTCAACCAGGATCAGCCTCACGCAAAAAGTGCCTTACCCCAGTACTACCTCTCTGGCTCATCAGCCAAGCCCACTTTTGAATGACCTTTTCAGATTGTTACCCATAGTGGAGGAAGAGGAAATATTCATTAGTGAAAGGCTGGAAACAGAGGGAAGAGGGTGACTGGTCAATGGCATTAACAGTATACTTTTCAAGGTATTCAGCACATAGCCTGACAGAGGAGAAAACAGTCAAAAAGCAGTACCCTAAAAAGTATAGAGAATTTAACCCAATATGCCTTCAACAAATTAAAAAAACTTATGTTGATTGCTACAGTCCCATCCACACCCCACCACCCCCCCCCCAAACATCAGCCAGAAATAGGAAAACCTGGAGAGTGTCTTATTGGGGAAAAAAATTCATGTGAATATTTCAGAAAATCTCTATCAAAACTTAACTTGGGAATAGAAAAGGGTTTACATGTCCATAAAACTTACAAAAAAATGTTTTACTCCCTGCTAATACATAATAGGTTGTCACACTTACTACACAAAATAAGTAGAACAATTTAGCTTATACATTTATTTTTAAGAGGCATAGTATCACATTAACATAATTGATTTTAGATTAATTTCTGAGGAATTATTAATTAAAACCTAGAAATACTCCAGCAGAATTTCAGTAATGTCATTAGGAACTATAATAGTTTAAAAGTCAGTGACCCAACCTTTATTGTCAATGAAGATATATCCATCAAAACGATCTCTGAAAAGAAGGATGTCATCAGGATTTCTAAAACTAATGTATGCTCTTGAGTAGAGATGAGGATAAAGACTGAAATAAAAAAAAAAAAAACCGTTAATGACAAATCAAGACTTCTTCATCTTGCTGTTCTAAAAAAATTCCTAGATATAACAAACTATTTCAGATTGATTCACTTGTATCACTTGTCACCTGTCTTCCCGTTGTTCATAGATTTGCTCGGCGGGAACCAATAGCATCTCCATATCGACATGTCACATGCGAGTGTAGCCCATGGGCATCCGCTTGTTCCAGGAACATGAAGAGCCTCCAACTATTCCTTCAGGTCATGGGAATGAGGTCTATAATTGTTACTGGTTTTTTGTATATCAAATACGACATGGGTAGCTTGCCAGGCTCTAACATGCAGGTGATCTGATATCAAATCAAATCTGCCATGGATTTGATAACCAAGTATAAATTCATTTATAAGCTAGTAAACTAGAACCAAAAACAGAGGGCAGGGGTCGAGGCGATAGTCCAGTGGCTAAGGCCTTGCATAATTTGCCTTGCATGCGGCCTGACCCAGGTTCAATCCCGGTATCCCATATGGACCCCTGTGCAGTAGCAGGAGTAATTCCTGAGTGCTTAGCTTTTAATATTAAGTGATCATTTATCAGCTAATTACAATAATTTGGTTATTCTTTTGGGCTGGGGGAAGGGGGCGAGAACCAGGAAACACCAACAGATCCACTACTACGCGGAGATGTCTGATATTTCATTCCTCTGCTGTACCAAGATACAGCCTAGAGATCAGTAAGAGATAGCAGGAGTCAAGGTGTTTGCCTTGTGGGCAGCTGACCTAGTTGGACCCCTGGCAATACCTTGCGTGGGACTCGCCAATCACCATCAGAAGCGAACCCTGAGCACTGCTGGGTATGGAACCAAAATCAAAACAAAAACAGCAGAAATTGGGCTGAACATTTTTGAAGAAATTGTGTCATGATTTTTTTACAGAAGGAAACATTGTTACTGGAGAGTCTCTACCGATTTAAAATGTTCTTAAAGGGTCCACAGCAGACTAAGCTTTTCTCCATCATCTTACAGCAAGTATTTTCTTCCCAGTTCATCACAGGCAAGAACACCGAAGCTGGGAGAAAGGGGTACCTGAAGGGAAGCTCAAGGAGTTGCTGAGTCAGTTCCTGGGGCCTTAAACTGTGTGGCTTTGCTTAGCCTCTAGCTGCCTGGAATCACCTTTGCTTTGTTTTTAGCTACCGTTTATAACTGGTACTTAGTGATGAGAGTACCAGTTATAAAAGCATGATGGCCAGCCCAGATATGCCGATCCACAAGGGGCAGAGCCTACTTGCTCTCCCTGTGCCCAGCTGATCATGAGGTGCCGGGAGGGATGGTGGGTTCTAGCCCTGGCCTGCCACCCCCAGCAGAGCCTCACAAGAAGCCAGAGGAACCCCCACACCATGAGGGCCTCCATTTTCAACATCCGGACTCCTCTCTCCTCAGAGCTCCACCCAGCAGAAGAGATGATCACAGCCCGGTTCATCAATAATTGCTGGAGTTTTGAGGTGACTACAAGGGTATGCCACCCTCGCGGCAGAGCCTGGCAACAACTACCGTGTCGTATTTGATATGCCAAATACCAGTGACAATTATAGACCTCATTCCATGACCTGATGGAATGGTTTGAGGCCTCTTTATGTTCCTGGAGAGAGCAGATGCCCTTGAGCTATCTGCGCATGTGACAGGACATATGGAGATGTTACTGGGGCCCGCTCGAGCAGAGCAAATCAATGGTATACGGGAAGTCGGTGATACAGTGATACTTAGCCATGATGATATTCACTGCTCTGCTGTTGTTTTTGAAGAATGATGTGGCTTACTCTGACTATTTCTGAAATCACAAGATTAATGGCCACAGGAACTGAAGAATGACGTGGCTTACTCTGACTATTTCTGAAATCACAAGATCAAT
>JAJIBD010012460.1:0-28387 GCA_021461705.1 Cryptotis parvus
AGTCAAATTAACAAAAAAAAGGGAAGGACTTTTTCCTGAAGAAAATGCAAATCACTTAAGTAAGTAATATAAGAGTATGCCAAGGATCGGAAAATATTCCATGTCTATAGTTTAAAAGAATCTTTTTAATTTGCTATTTTAAGAAATATTACATATGCAATTTTTACTATGCTTTTTTTTAAATTTTTTTTATTTTTAAAATTACAAAGATATACAATTAAAAAGTTCATATTTGGGTTTTGGTCAAACAGTGTTGCAGCACCCATCCAGCCACCAGTGCCCATCTCCCACCACCAACATCCCCGGTTCCCTCCCCTCCCCCAGCCCTGCTCCATGGCAGGTTCTTGATTTCTTTCCATTTCTCTCTCTTTCTCTTTTCCTTCCCCTCCAGACTATGGATTACAGAACATACATTAAAGGGTTGTCATGTGTATCTTTTGCCTCTATTTAATGCTCCAGTTCTAGGTTGGCATTAGTACCCTCAACAATTGTCAGCACACTGTTCCATTTCTGTCTTACCTAGCCTCTGAATCCCACACGTTTGTGATAATTTCTACCTTTGACAGGACCTCCTGATATATGTTTCACTTGATCTTGGATATTGGTATCATAATATGCTTTTTTGAGTAGTAGATGTATTTGTAGATTAAACTCTCCTTAAGGAAACAGGGTTGCATTGTTTACTGATGAAAATAAAAAAATGATGATGCATTCCTTTGTCTTTTTATGGAAATTCTTAAGTGATGTACTAGATACTATGAAAGGCAAAGATACTATTAAGGAGTCCAAATCCCAACTTCACTAAACCTTCAGCAATATTTTTTTTCTTAATTTTTTATCATACCACTGTGAGATATACAATTACAAGAATGTTCATAATTGGGTCTCTGTCATAGTGTACCAGCACCCATCCCTCCACCAGTGCCCCCATTCCCATCACCAATGTCCAAACACTCTCTCCCACCCAACTCCAGCCAGCCCCTATAGCAGGCACCTTCTCCCCCCCTCTCTCTCTGTATTTCTCTCTCTTCTCTTACACTTTGTGACTTGCCCTACACATATCAATGGTGTATGATGTCTCTATGCAAATATTCAATAGTGAGTTCTAGTGTGACAATGTAATTCCCCATTCCCCATCAACTCCCAGTTTGTTGCAACTAGAATGAACATTACAGTGTATAAATGTGAAAGATCCTGGGAAGGACCTGGTCCTAACTTCCATTATTGTCTAAGTCTATCATGCAGCCAAGCCAGTGCAGCTGTGGGTCTGGAGTGTCTCTCGTCTGGTGTTGCTGGCTGTGGAGGGTGGGAGCTCTCAGCCATGTCTGCTGACATGGAGATGGAGGAATGGGAGAAGGAGCCCAAATTCCTGCTCCAAGTCTGACCTCCCGCATGTGTGCGAACCTAGGACCTATGTTGGACTCGGCCAGGGGTTAAGCCATTTACCGCCCTCTGAAACTCCATGAGTCATTCCATGTGGAGCCGAGTGCACAGCTGTGGGTCTGGAATGTTTCTCTTCCTCTGTTGCTGGTGTGGTGGCTGGGAGCTCTCAGTCACGCACACCGACATGGAGGTGGGAGGAATGGGAGGAGGAGCCCAAATCCCCGCCTCCAAGTCCAGCCAGTGTGTCCCCCTCCCCCAACATGTTTGTGTGTGAACCCTAGGAGCTATATTGGACTCCGCCAGGGGCTCTGCCATTTACTCCCCTCCAAAACGTCATGGGCCGCTTCACATGGGGGCCAAGAGGTGCAACTGTGAATCTGGAGTGTTACTTTCAGGGATTTTCCTATCCCTCAGTTACCTCCTATCTGTTTATGTCGGTATTGATATCATTGAGTTGGTATTGATATCATTCTTTGTGTTGTTTAAATTCTAGTTACAATACATCTGGATCCAGTGTCTTAAACAGCTGTTGAAAAAGAACTGAGATTTTTGTCTCATGGTAATGGAGCTTCTTTAGGATTTGGCAATGGTGTTAAGAGCCATAGTCAATGGTTGGTCCTAAGTGTCAGTTAAAAAAAAAAACATTAGACAAGAAGATGGATTATAACCCAAGTCCAACTGACTAATTCTCGTGAGAATATTATTCTCAATAAGAGAAAAATATTATTTTTTAATTCACTATGGTCAATGATGCAATCTTTGGTTTTGCATGTGGTCCTCTCTTCTTTGAAAGTAAATAAACTATACAGCAGAAGAGAAACAAAAAGGAATCAGAAGGTGAATGGGGAAAATACAAATTGTCTTGTTCCTGTCTTTGTTGTCATTTCTTTGGACGATCTGCTCCAGTGGGGATTTTCATTTGTTTTTGTGTTTGTCTGTTGTTTATTTTTATTCAGGTGGCAACCTCAAAGTTTTACTGAAAACTTAGTTGTTTGTGTTGAGATTCTGTTATTTGCATTAAAATATGTTAATATATAGTATCAATCAATATGCCTAATGTGGTGTACATTATTTTCTTTTAAAGTAAAATGTAGGTACATTAAGTCATGTGTATGGCATAATTTAGTTTGCAATTCCTTTTTTTATGGCAAATGCACTATGAGAGAATACAAAAAAATTAAATTTTATGGATATGAATTAGTTTAGTTTTAATCCAAATTTCTTATACATGAATTTAGAGTAATAATTTTGAATGCAAATATAAATTGCTTAAAGTTTGATAGACATTTCTATGAATGAATATTAATTATTTTATCATCACTGTATCACTGTCTTCCCCGTATATCATCGATTTGCTCTGAGCAGGCACCGGTAACATCTCAATACGCCCTGGCACATGCGAGATAGCCCAATGGCATCATCCCACTCCAGGAACATAAAGAACCTCAAACCATTCCATCAGGTCATGGGAATGAAGTCTATAATTGTTACTGGCATTTGGCATGTCAAATACGACACAGGTAGCTTGCCAGGCTCTGCCTGCAGGTGGGAGACTCTAGTTCATCAATACTTTTGTAAATTACCAATAAAAATAATGTAGGTGGGTCTAGCAACTGGCATTTGCTAACTCTATGTTCTGGATGAAAATCAAAACGTGGATGGTGTAAAAGGTACCATCTATAAATACAGTAAACCCATGAGTGATAATCACCATGAGTAATGATTTTTAAAAAGAGGAAATCTCAGAGCTTCACAAGCGGCTGGGGAGGCTGGAACTCCGGTTCGCGCCGAGCCCAGCTGACGTTGGGATCCCGAGGAGGGCAGATGGGTTTTGGGTGTTGGCCCATCGCATCTGGGGGTCCAGGAAGCAGCCGGATGAAACTCGCCCATCACACTAGCCACCATTTTCGCTGTCTGGACGCTGGGAAACTGCCTCATGACCAGATCAACAGAGCAAAAGCAGTTTGAGCCCAGGTTGCGCGCCGCAAGCGGTAGCGCAGTCCACTCAAAATAGTGAAACAGTAATGTCTTTTAATGCACTGTATTCCACGAAGAGCAGGAAAGTTTGGTGGGAAGGAGATATAAAGAGGAAAGAAATGACATACAGAATCTGCCAAGTAGTTGAGGTGTGGGGGGGGGAGGGGAGGTGGGGTACATTGGTGATGGGAGATGGGTTTGGGTGGAGGGATGCATGTTGGAACACTGTAGAACCAAAACTCTACATGAGCATCTTTCAATTGTATGTCTAAAATGGTGTAATAATATTTGGGGACAAAATAATAAAATTAAATTTAAAAAAATAAAATAAAAATAAAAAGAGGAAATCTTATTTGGAAAATCAATGCCATTTTCAAGAATGAGCTATAAACCAAGCATTGCTGAATCTTTCCATATAATTGAAGTTAAATAAAATATAAATGGCTTCCTGAATTAACTTACTTTCTCCTATTTCTTTGGGAGTGTAATTGTTTTTATAAATGTCTTCCAAATTTGGGGCCAGAGTGATGGTCCAGTGGGTAGGGTGTTTGCCTTGCACATGGCCGGCCCTATGCCACTCTGGGTTCGATCCCCGGCATCACACATTGTTTTTCTAAGGCTAGTATTAATAAGTTATATGACACAGTATCTCATTAATCATTCTTAATCCTCACAACAATATTGTTATTCTTTACTCTTCTTAAAATGTAGAAATTTTCACTCTGACTGCCTAAACAATTTCCGTCAAGTTGTTAATGTTTACAGGAGATTGGGCTGGATTAAAGACAGCTGATCATGTGAATGTTAGCTAATTATGAAATAAAATAACTTTGAACTTATGTTATCATATGCTTTTTAATAAAAGATAATTTCAGGAAACTGGTGTCTCTGAGAAGTAAAACAAAAAAAATCAGATCATAGACTATAATTACATATTGATCAAATAATGTCCTTTTTGTAGATTCTAGCTAAAATAAAACTTGCAATAAAAGCATTACTAGGTTATTCAAGTTTTGCACCAAAGTATTCAGCAAAATCTAAGTGTTTTTAATTCTGGGTTGCTGTTTGCTGCTATTGTTGAGGCCACACCTGACTTTTTTTCAGGGTGTATTCCTTGCTGTTTCCATAGGAATCATTCTTGGAGGACTCAGGGGTTAATATGTAGTGCCAGAGAAGAAACCAGAGTCAGAAATGTCACACGGAAAGAACTTATACTGTGTGCTATCTCTCTGACCCTCTAATTCCATTTTAAAATTTGTTCCTTAAATGTCTGAAAGGACATGCAATATACCAGTGCTTTAAAAAGGAAATGGGTTTTGATTATATATCAATGCAAAGATAATGAATTAACATACACCAGAAGGTCTACTTTCTTTTTTACAGCATCTAATTGCTCTAAATATATTAATGCATATATTAGCATAATTGTGTCACGTATTGCATGTGCTTTTAAGTACCCAAAGCAAAAATCTTCATGCTATTCTTTATCATTCAATCAATTAAATATTTTAACTTATTGTACATAAAATTAAAAGAATATGTAAGCATATTTATATACATATGTGTGCATATATATGTGAGTATATGTACTCATATATTAAGGAGTTAGAAAACATTTTTAATAATTTGAATATGCAAATTAGTCTTGGTGAATTCTGAGATCATTTTTGTCTTTGATTTGCTGATATCTTAACTCATCCATCCCCTAACAAATTTCTTAGAACATCTTATTCTAATTTTCTCTAAATTTATTCCAAAGTTTAGATTATTGCTTCCAGAACAGAATAAACTTGGATGGAAAGACAGTTGAGCCTAACAATTACATAGCCAAAGAATTATTTAAATATGAAACAGGCTTAACCCCGGTAATACAGACAATTGTGAAGAAGAAAAAAGAAAACACCGATATATATTAATGAAACACAAATGTCTAATCACAATCCATTCTCCCTACTAGTTAAATCAACAAAATGGTAAAAAAATAATTGGTAGAGAAAATAATGTTACATACTTATGAATGCTTGATGTTTACCAACAAACTTAGTTATATACCTTAAAAATAATCCAGGTTTAATAGTTCGATATTTTACATAACAAATACAAGAGGTTTGTAGAAGTTATAATAAAAGCAGACATAATTTGGTAAATATTCAGAATCATTATAGAACAAATATATTAAATTAACTTTATGCTCCAAATGTAAGAAAACTCCAAGGAATATTTAAATATTTGTGGAAAAACCACAAATAAGTATAAAATATAGCCTAGTTATGCATTTACCTTAAAATATAGGCATAAATGATTGAGTTCGTATTTTTAATCAATGCTCATATTATTTACTCTTCTTTTTTTTTTTTGGGCGGTCCTTATCTGACAGTACTCAGGAGCCCCTCATAGCTCTGTGCTCAGAGTGATTCCTGGTGGTGCTCAGAAAACATGTGGTGCTGAAGAATCAAATTGATGTTGGCAGAAAGCATGGCAAATGTCTTAAACCTGTATTATCTCTCTCTGACCCTTAGGTGCTTATAATGTTAAAACAGTCTATTAAATCCATTGCTAGTGTTTTTTAAATGAATATTTCCTACACATCACTTTTATGGAATAAAAATAGTACTGACATTTATATATACATTAAAGGTGGATTGTAGGGGAGCAGTAAAAGAGTAAAGAGGTGACACAAGTCTTAAAGCAAATGAATACTGTTGAGGTCAGAGCATGAACTAGCTGGTGAGAAGGAACCTTTCTCCTAATAGACTAGCCATTTTAAGATGGGAGATCCATTGTAAAAAATAAGCCAACAAAGAATTCTTCACTATCACTATCACTATCACTATCTTCCCGTTAATCATCTATTTGCTAGAGAGGGCACCAGTAATATCTCCATATGTCCCGTCTCATGCTAGTAGAACCCAAAGGCATCCGCTTGCTCCAGGAACATAGAGAGCCTCAAACCATTATATTAGGTCATGGGAATGACCTAATATAAATGTTACTGGTATTTGGCATAACAAATACTACACAATCAGCTTGCCAGGCTTACTGTGCGGGTGGCATACTGTTGTAGTCACCTCTAAATAAAGCATTTATTTATCACAGCCCAGTCTCTAGTGGCCGAGCGACCGGGCTGTGACAGTCTGGTCTGCTGGGTGGAGTTGTGACAGAGGGAAGTCCGGATGTGGAAAATGGCGGGCCCCATGGAGTAGTGGAGGGTGGTCTGGCTTGTTGTGAGGCTCTGCTGAGGTGGCAGGCCAGGGCTAGAACCCGCCATGCCTCCCGGCGCCTCCACGAGCAGCTGGGCACAGGGAGAGCAAGGAGCAGCTCTACCCCATGTCTGAGAGTCTCTGGTTCAGCATACCTGGGCCGGATTGAAAAGAAACTGCTGCAGGGTGGGTGTGGATGATCCGGGCTGTCTATAAGAATTTAAAGAATTCTTATAAAATAAATTTTACTTAAAATTACCAGCTTTAAGTTGTTTCCACCATTTGAATAACCCTAGAATTATGTGCTTAAAGACTGTCTGTAGAGTTGGTCGCAGATAGAAAAGATGAGCAGAAGAATCTTAAACTATATATAAAATCCATGTCAATCAAACAGAAAAGAAGTAGTTCTTAATGTCATTGCGATTTTAGAATTTCTCATTAATCAGCTGAAATTATTCTGTACTTATAGGTAGAGGAACACCAGTGTCCCTTCTTTTTAAGTAGAAGAATAATTTATGACATTATGAAGATTTTTTTAAGTAAGTAGTCTAGAAAAACAGTACAGTAAGGCAAACGTAGAAAAACACTAGTACCTGTTTTTTTTTTCCAATTCCTTCCATCTTTGCAGTTGTTCACTAGTATAGTTCACTAGTATAGTTCACTAGTATATATTTCTATTATAGAAATATTCCCGGGACCAGTGTGATAGCCCAGCGGTAGGGCATTTGCTTTGCCAGGTCCGATCCCCGGCATCCCATATGGTCCCCGAGCACGCCAGGAGTAATTCCTGAGTGTAGAGCCAGGAGTAACCCCTGAGTGCCACCAGGTGTGACCCAAAAAGCAAAAAAAAAAATTCCCTTTATTCCTGCAATTTAAAAAGCTAAAAAGGAACAAGTTTCCTAACTTACCCAAGTCAGCTAATCAACCAGGAAATTAAAGTCGGCTATGGTTTGAAATTCTCAGTCATAGTTTGTACTTCCACCATCAGTTATACTATTGACAAAGAAAATCAGATTTATAGATAGCACAGGGCATTCAGACACTTTTGGAAATGAATATAATTCTTCATACTATTTTCCTCAGGTTGCCTGTTGTGGACTTACTTAACACATCAATCTTGGAAAAAAAAAGTAAAAACACTGTAAATATTGCCATAGTAAGTTTAATGGGCATGAACTTCTAACAATTTTTTATAGTGTGAATACAACAAATTTTGTTTTGTTAAAGAACATTCTTTGTCTAAAATTTCATACTAATATTTTACCAGATTATTCTCTTAAAAGGTGAAATATAAGTGTTTATTGTAAAGCAAATACAAACAACATAACTTTGTTACAAACGTTTATACTTAAAATTGTCAGTTTAATCTCTTTCTATTATTTGCAGAACCCTGGAATGATTTGCTTGATGGATTTTTTTTAAATTTATGTCTCCTAACTCCCTAGTACTGTCATATGAGGTTTGGTTATATTTAATTTAATAGCACAAATTATACATAAAATGCTTTATAATAAATATGCTAGTATTTTATATATTTTATTCATAACTAAATGAATATCAAGAGTAATTTTAGTACTCTTAGACATGAATTAAATGATTAAAACTTTGTTAATCTTAAATGCTAATTGATCAGAAATATCAATGGCAGTTGATCATGAGGCATCTAGGAGGGAAGGCAGGTTCTAGCCCTGGTGCACCATTCCAATAGAGGCTTGTAAGAAGCTAGAGGAACAGCCGCACCATGAGGGCAACCATTTTCTTTTCTTTTCTCTTTTTTCTTTTCTTTTCTTTTCTTTTCTTTTTCTTTTCTTTTCTTTTCTTTTTCTTTTCTTTTCTTTTCTTTTCTTTTTTTTTTTTTCTTTTCTTTTCTTTTCTTTTCTTTCTTCTTCTCTTCTCTTCTCTTCTCTTCTCTTCTCTTCTCTTCTCTTCTCTTCTCTTCTCTTCTCTCTTCTCTCCTCTCCTCTCTCCTCTCCTCTCCTCTTCTCTTCTCTTTTCTTTTCTTTTCTTTTCTTTTCTTTTCTTTTCTTTTCTTTTTTTTTGTGTCACACCCGGCAATGCTCATGGGTTACTCCTGTTCTTTGCTGAGTAATTATTGCTGGTGGAGCTCTGGAGATCATATGAGGTGCCAAGGATCAAACATGGGTCAGCCGCATGCAAGGCAAAAGCCCTCTTCATTGTGCTATTGCTCCAGACTTAAGGCAGGCATTTTCAACATCCCAACTCCACAGTTCATCAGAGCTCCACCCAGAATAAAGCCGATTTTTCCCCCTTTGCATTAGTAACTGCACGAAGTGAGAGCATACTTCTGAGAGTATCCCACATCATGAAAGAGCCGGAAAGCTACCTGTGTCGTATTAGATCACTAGATCACTAGACATCCCATTGTTCATCGATTTCCTTGAGCGGGCACCAATAATATTTCCATTTGACCCTATCACGTACCAGTGTAGCCCAATAGCATCGGCTTGCTTCAGGAATACAAAGAGTCTCAAACTGTTCGTTCATGATCTTGACGAAGAAGTCTGACCATCTTGTAGGTGGATGGCCATGTGATCTTTTGATATCCCATGAGATCTAGTCCGTAAAGGCTCTAGTCCAGTGGTAGTCTGGACTAGACTTACAACAATAACATTACATGTCCAGCCCATCTGATTTTCTATGCCTTGGCAAATGAGACAGAGTCCCTGATTCTGAACCGGCAACTGAGGTTGGAACTCTGGATTCCTTCTCTCACTTGAGTGAGGCATGATATTCCAGGCATAGCTCTTTCTATTCCTCTTTGGGAGAACCGAATAGCATTCTCATCCTGCTTTCGTAGGGCTCAGGTCTCTGAGGCTTATGTTAAAACAGGGAGAATGGTGGAGTCGAAGAGATGTGCCCGGAGCAGGGGATTCTTTGTCCTTTTTTAGCTATTTCTTCAATGCCTTTGAAGGCATTCCATGCTCCTGAGCAGCTCAGGTTTTAGGTCGTTCATCATGTTGACTTCTCGACCTAGGTACACATAACTGCTGCATTCAGAGAAGTTTGTTCCATTGAGAATGAATGGTGCCTCTGGAACCAGTTCATTTTTCATGAACATAGTTTTGTTGAGATTCAACTGTAGACCTGTCTTTCCACATTTTCAGTTGAGGTCAGCCAGCATTTGTGCCTCTTGGCTAATGTTTGGTGTTATTAGAACGAAGTAGTCAGCAAAGTGGAGGTGGTGTAGTTGCTGACCATCTACCTTCACTCCCATTCCTTCCCATTCTAATTCTTGTATGATGTTCTCGAGGGTGGTGCTGAAGAGTTTTGGTGAAATGGTATCACCCTGCCGAACCACTCTTTTTACATCAATGATCACTTCCTTGTAGAATGGTGAGATCCTGGCGGTTAATCGGTAACACAGCTCACGAAGGATCTTGATGTATTGGGTTTGAACACCCTGTTTGTCTAGGGCTTCAATAACTGCTTCAGTTTCAACAGAATCAAAGGCTTTCTTTAAATCAATGAACGTGCAACAGAGCAGCATCTTGAACTTCCAACAAACCTTAATGAGCCTGGCTACCATGTGGAAATGGTAGATTTGGCTGAATCCTTTATGGAAGCCAGCTTGCTCTCATGGTTGTCCTTCATTAATTGTTCTGCCAATCCTGTTCAGGATGACTCAAGTGAACAGCTTGTAGATGACGGACAACAGGCAGATGGGGCGATAATTGCCAATGTCATGGATGTCTCCCTTCTTGAACAGTAGAACTGTCCTGCTGGTTTTCCATTGGGAGGGCACCTTGCATTCAGACAGGTAGTGTGTGAAGAGCTGAGCCAGTCTATTGATGAGTACAGACGGAAGATTCTTCAGGTGTTCGGGTCTGACTTTGTCTGGGCCTGGTGCTGTTCCCTTTTATACCGACGAAATGGCATCTCAGATTTCTGAAGAGAGAATGTTGGGAACAAAATATCCATCCTGCAGAATTTGGTATGTGGGCAGGTAGATGTGGCTATCAAAGAGTTCTGAGTAGAAGTCATGTATAATCTCCATTGCCTTTCTGGAAGTTGTGATAGATCCATCAGGATGTCGGAGGGCAGTCATCTTGGTCTTATAATTGGCAAAGAACAGGTGGGCATTGCGAATGCTTTTCCTGACTTCTGCTGCATCTTCCAGTATTGCTGCTCTTCTCTCTTTGAGATCTTCCTTTATAGCTTCTCTGCACTGCTTTGTGAGCTTGGGCATTAGCATTTGTTCACTTGAAGTCGCGCCTTGCCACATTGGTGAATGTTCTTGAGAGTTTTTAAAGACAGGTGTCCTTTTGTGACTTTCTCTCAGTATTCTTCGCACAATCATGGAGGTGCTGAACCAGTCGGTTGTCGTATAGTTATGCCAAAAAATGAGTAACAGTTATAGGCCTCATTCCCGTGACCTGAATGAATGGTTTGAGGCTCTTCATGTTTCTGGAGTGAGCACATGCCCTTGGGCTATACTAGTATGTGATCAAACATATGGAGATGTTACTGGTGCCAGCTCAAGCAAATCATTGAACAATGGGAAGACAAGTGATACAAGTGATCAATGGTAAATAAAATTAACTATTATAGCACATTTGAACATGTAGCTTTCTATAGCGGCTGGGGAGATAGAACAGTGGTGACAGCATTTGCCTTGCACCCTGCTGGCCAATCCCAGAAATCCCATACAGTCCCCAGAGCACCACCAGGAGTAATTCCTGATTGCAGAGCACTGCCAGAGTTAATTTCTGAATGCAGAGCCAAGAATAATCCTGAACATTGCCAGCTGTGACCTAAAAAAGCACAAAAAACAAAGCAACTTTTTTATCTGTAATTTTCTTGCATATATTGATCTTCTTTGAAACTTTCTCTTAATTGCTATTTATAGAAATACATATTTTACTTATTGGGATAATAGAATTAAAAGGAGAAAATGAGAAATTAGAAACTTGGACAAGGAGCTTCTATTTTACTGCTCCAAATTTTAAAATAAACTATTTTTGCTCATTTACCTTTTCTTGTTTTTAGACTAACTTTATGCCATTTATAACATGAATGCTATCCTTATCTGTGTTTTAAAGAAACAAACTCCTTCACTTTTTTGTAAAAGAATTGATGTATAGTTTAACGTTTAAAAGTACTTCAAATATATGTGACTTATTATAATATTTCCTGAAGGCTTATCTATATCTATGAGAAATGAGAAAATGAGAAATATTACCTTTTAATTTTTATACATTAATCTATATGTAAAGCACTCAACCTTGAAGGAATTTTAAAGATTTAAACATATGATATTCATGCACAGATATAAAATAAAAATTTCAAAGTTGTTGAATTTATAGAATACTGATATACAATAGCAGCTGATTACTGTATTTCTATATGTGTTTTAGTTACTGAGAATCTGTTTTCATAACAAAATTGAATTGATGAACATAAAGCAATTATCTGTCAATGCTATCTAACATAATAATAGAGATCATATATATATATATATATATATATATATATATATATATATATATCACTTGTATCACTTTGTTGCAGGACTCCTCTAAGGGCCACTGCATCTGCTCTGAATTGCCGCCTGCAAATCACTTCATAGATAGGGGGTAGTCTAAATGTGGCAGTTTATCTGACCATGTATTCTGTACTAACTGGTATAAATATTCTACCATGCTACCACAATCATCGTGGGACAAGCAAAAATCTTACCAGCATATTTGACTGGCCAAGTAGGATCCCTAAGTAATTAGACCAGAGAAAAAATGCTATTTTCCTCCAAGCAAACAAGCATGGCTCCCTGATATACTCTAAGGCAACTAAAATACAAAACTACCGTGAAGTAGAAGAGACTTGTGAAGGCTTGGCGAAATATTTAACTGGCATTAGTATTAGTCTTTGGTACAGAGACATGCCATCTCAGAAACCCCCTTCTCTACCCTATAAAGGCATTTCCAGGCAGATCTTGGCTCAAAACATTAGCATAGAAAAGGGCCTTGGTGAGGTGCTGGGAGAGATTACCTGAGGACATTTGACCCTCCCTACTTTCCATAACAGTGGGAGGTCTGAGTTGCAGGGGTATAATACTAGCCTGCTTCCTCTCTTGCCAGCTCTTTTTGGGCTTCTTTTTGGGCTCTCTCTTTGTGAGCTCGCACCCTTCTTTGGAGTCTTGTCTTTGTCACCTCTTTACAGGTCCTTTACACGTGGTGGCAGCCATCTTGGCCTACACGAGGCTGGGGTTCTAGCTGGGAATCCTAAGAACCGGGCTTTTGCTTTTGCTGATTTGTATGCCTAAACCTGTGATAAGTAAATCCTTTTAAAACTGCATCGGATTCCTGAGTTTTCATCCATTCCTCGCCGGCTTCAGAGGTAGAAGGGAACTCGCTTCCCGGCACTGTTGGGGACCCCGGCGGAGCTCCCCGACATCACTTGTCTTCCCATTGTTCATTAATTTGCTCAAGCAGGCACCAGTAACATCTCCATACATCCTGTCACATGCTAGTGTAGCCCAAGGGCATCTGCTTGCTCCATGAATATGAAGAGCCTCAAACCATTCACATGGGAAAGAGGTCTATAATTGTTGCTGGTTTTTGGCAAATAAAATATGACACAGGTAGCTTGCCAGGCTCTGCCGTGCTGGTGAGATACTCTTGTAGTAGCCTCTTATCTCGTGGATGTATTGATGAGCCATGAGACTGCTTAGATTGGCTTTTCTGCTGGGGGGAGCTCTGAAGAACTGTTGAGTCCAGATGTGGAAAATGGCGGCCCTCATGGTATTGGGGCTCCTCTGGATTCTTGCAAGACTCTGCTGGATGGCAGGCCAGGGCTAGAACCTGCCATCCCTCCTGGGTGCCTCATGATCAGCTGGGCACAGAGAGAGCCTGTAGCAGCTCTGTCCAATGTATCTGAGTATCTGGATCAGGCATACCTGGGCTTGAAATAGACTGCTGTAGGGTGGGACTCTGATGAGCTGGGCTTGTGATCAGCCTTTATGCTGGGTGGAGTTCTGAGGAGCTGTGGAACTCTGAGGAGCCCACATTCAGAAAAGGCTAATAAATAATTTCAAACTATTTTATCAAAAAATTTAGTGTATCTTTGTACACTAACAATAAATAACCTCAACAATAAGTTACAATGCCTAAAGAAACAAAGATCAGTGCTTGAACCATTTGCCTTGCAAGAGGCCCAGCTCTGTTTGATACCTGTTACCACATATGGTATCCATGCACTGCCAGAAGTAGCCCTTGAGCATATTTAGATGTTTGTTCCCCTGCCCTCTAAAACATTACTTTATTTACAAAGACTCAGAAAGAATAAAACACTTAGGAACAAGTCTAAAAAAAGACATATATATATACACAAAAGACATATATATACACAAAAAGCAAAAAATACATATATATTTGTATATAATATAAATATATATAATATAAATTATATGATATATATTTAAATTTATATTTATATACATATTATATATATATATATATATTTGTCTTTTTGTGTCAATACCCAGGGATACTCAGGGGTTACTCCTGGCTTTTCACTCAAGAATTACTCCTAGCTGTGCTCAGGGGACCATATGGGATGTTGGGGATCAGTTCCAGGTGGGCTATATACAAGACAAACGCCCCACCATAGAACATAACTCTGGCCCTGCATTTCTCTCTCTTTTTTTGTTGTTTGTTATTCACTAAAAATAAATAAATATAAATTAGTCATGTCAAAAGCTGATGTTGTACACACAAATGTGTGAAAAAAATTGACACTCATGCTGAACAAAGAAAATGCACATAGACACAAACTTTATTAGTTCAACAAAAATTAATACAAATAGATCATCGACCAAAATAAAACACAAAGCTATATCTTGTACAAAACAATCTAGGTAAACCTAGGAAATAATCTAACAATCTGCTTTACTATTGTTCCAGTCCAAAGGTTCTACTTTTTTAACATATTTTTTTTCGCATGATTCTCAATGAATTCTTCACATGTGACTTCCTTTTCAGAATTTGTTTCCAGAATGTCTGGTGTAATCTACCAATGCTTTAATTTTCTAAGATAAATTGAAAGCAAAAAAAGTGAGAGCAAGAACTATGTTGCTCAATATGAGTTTAGGGAACAGGGTGGTAAGTCAAAGAGCTGGAACGTATTCCTGAGGTCTGTGTTTATTTTCTACTCGTCTTTAATATTTTTTTTTTGGTTTCTGAGGCACACCTGGTGGTGCTCAGGAATCACTTCTAATGGGGTTCTGGGAACCATATGGGTGCCACGGATGGAACCTGATTAAGTTAAGTGCATGGCTAGTGCCCTAACTGCGCCATTGCTCTAGCAATCAAGGACTGTGTTTAATCCCTGGCATTGCCCTGCCACCACTGGGTCTAGCCCTGATCTTCCCCAGACCTTCGAGGTGTCTCTAAAAACTCCTGCTTCTGGTCAGAGCAACATGGCATTGATGGTTATGAGTCATTAGAACTGGCAAGTGTCAAAGGAATGAGATCAACAAAGTCCAGCACTGCTGAAAAGCATAGCTTGAGCTTTGACCTTAATCTTAATATTGGAATGAAATCCAGCATTTGTCTATTTGTTTCTTCATGCAAGATGAAATTGTCAACAAGGTAAACATATTTATTAGATTCTATCCTTTTAATAAAATGAGATTTCTAGCATATTGTTAACAGAGCTTAAGTCCTCTATTATTTCCATACAGAGAATTTTCTGTTAATCTGGAAATCTCTTCATTTAAGTTCTAATTTTATCAGTTTTTCTTTGAAAACTATTATATATTGAATCTATATTATATTATTCCACAATATTTATTTATTATCTTTCCTTTTACTAACAGTCTCTAGATCACTTCATGGGGTATCCATATGAGAACAAGGCTTAGGGCATATATAAGAAAACAAGGCTTAAAAGTTCTCATTATTTTCATTTTATTTATTTAGCTATTTATTTGGTCACACCCAGCAATACTTAGGGGTTACTCCTGGCTCTTCACTCAGGAATCACTACTGTCAGTGCTCAGGGGACCATTTGGTATGTCATGGATGGAACCCTGGTTGGCACACAGAGGGCAAATTCCCTCCCCGTTGTACTATCCGCCCCTCATTATGTTCATTTTCATTATACTTTTATTTTTAAAAGATGATAGCTGTCTTGGTAGCCATATAAAATATGCATATTGAATGCATTAAATGCATTTCATTTAACAATGAAAATTGATTTTTTTAAAAGAATTCAAGGACTGGAAATCTAATACCATGGTGCTAAAATAATTAAACTATGCTAAGAGCACTTTTTCTACCTTGGAGAGGACTAACTTCTTGAGGTGTTGTTATGCAGTCAAAAGGAGGAAATATCTCTGGAGTTTCATCACATAAGGGAAATTAATCCCATCATGAAAGTCACATCCTCCTGACTCTACAAAAACCTAATTACCTCCCAAAGGCTGCATCTCCAAATATCATCACATTGGGGACGTGGATTTCAACATATAAATTTTAGGGGAACATAAACATAAAATTCCTAGCAATGCTCATTACTCATTTCTCATTTCCTACTCATATTCAAGCGTTAATATTTATGAAAGAACACTGTGTTAAAAAATCTCCAGCTTATTTAATAAGTGATATGAACTTTAAAATGTCATATAGATACTTTATGGCATAATTTTATTTGAATTCTTATTATCCTTTATTTCTTTCTTGTCGTTACTGGTTACTCCTTCAAAATATATTTTCTATACCTCATTGTTCATAGATAAGACATACTAGAAGAGTATCAAATTTCAGATATTTTCTATTTTTTCTAGATTCATATTAGTTTAAATAATTTGATTACATTAGCAAATATGAAAATATATGCTTCCCTAACCTTTATGAATACATATTTACTATTGCCAGGAGACTCTTAAACAAGAATGTTGAAAATTTTCTATTTTTGACTATGAATAAAATAATCAGTTGAGAAGTTCTAATTTTTTCCACAAAAAATTGATAAGAATGCACTCTCCCACAGGTTAAACTTTATGATTTCTTTGGCTGTTATCCATATTAATATCCAAATTTCAATGACAATAGAGACACATCAAGTTTTTCTCAAAAGTATTTGCTTCAGTGAAACTGGAAAATTAAATAGCATTTCATATTGCCAGCCTAGCAGTTACTTCTTAAATTTATATTTCTTAGTCTGGAGAGACAGTACAGGGGTTAAGAATGAACTGTTGAGGCAGACCACAAGTAAATCCCCCAGAAGCACCATATGGTCACCAAAACACCCTCATGAGTGAGTGATTTCTGTGAACAGAGCTAGGAGTAAACTCATAATTTCTGGATATGGCCCCCAAATATAATAAATAGATTGTTTACCACTTTATAGACATACACACACAAACACTTTTGACCTTAATAAAGAATTATTGGTACTATAGTTTACATGGGTAATGCTTGAAAATTATTTCATTAGCTTTTCTATTAAATTATTTTATTAGCTTTTTATTGTATTGAAAGCTCATTTATTTTCATTACCATTATACAATAAGATTGTTTATGTATATTAACTAATTTAAACAAAATATTGTTTTAATAAATATCTGATAAGTTAGCTGTAAATACACTTTTGAGAAATTGTGGTGGTTTTTTTAGAGTTTTTAGGCCAAAGCGATAGTCCAGAGTGTAGGGTGTTTGCCTTACATGTAGTTGATGCCGGGTTCGACCCAGCATCCCATATGGTCCCTGAGCACTGCCAGGAGTAATTTCTGAGTGCAGAGCCATGAGTTACCCCTGAACATGACAGGGTGGACCCAAAAAGCCAAAAAAAAGGAAAGATTTTAGACTAATTGTGATGATATAAATTTGAATAGCATTCTTCACATAATGCATGGAAGATTATAAGCCACTCCACCATATGCTTTGCACAAAAAATAACTCAGTAAAAGCTATTAATGTTCATAAACTTTGTTCCTATAAAATTAGTAATTATTTTGAAATATTTTATTTACTAGAGTATTAATGCTTATTATACATTTTATATTAGATATTAAAGTTGATTACTCTATGAAAAGTAACTGCAAACCTATTCATTTTGATCTTTAGAGACTGACATGCTAAGTGAAAGTTGGAACAAACCATAAGACAGAGAACCAAAGCAGGAAATTTGCAAAGGAATTCACTTTTAAATGTAGATTTTTCTCTGACCAAATGTCAACAATATCATATAAAAGTGGTAATCTTTTATATGGTAATCTTTTATATGGATATAATCTTTTGAGGAAATCTGAATTCATAATGAAACATCATCTTTCAACTAATCCACTGTGGACAGACACAAAAAAACACCTGCCCTCTTTGTAGATTACAAACTCTGCCTGGTCTTGTGGATAGTCTGAATTCATAGTTCTTAAAGCAAAAAAAAATCACCATAATTTAAAAGAGATTCTTCATGATTCAGAATTGCTGTAAATGATTGATTTTCATATCAACTTAAAATTTCCTAACATTTTTAGCTAAAACCATGTCCTTAATGTATTTCATTATTTGATTCTGTTTTACACATGAAGACAATATTCAGTTAGCATGATGGAGTTATGCTCTGCAGAACTTGTTAACCCTCCTTTCAAGCCTTTGAATTTTTCATATTATTAATTAATAAATACTTGCCTTTGAAATTCCATTCTTGAAACATTGGTTAAAATTATTTACGAGTTATTTTGCCAATTTTATTGTTAAAAGCCACCAGTTGAAGTGGCTCTTTGCACCTGCGACTGGATTTTTAAAATAGCCAATTTTTTCCCTCTAGTTTGTTATTAGCTGTTTCTTAAGACAGTCACTACATTTTTGTAGGGGGCTGGCAGCTCCTTTCTGGTGGGGAGACAAATGGAACTCAAGTATCTGCAACTGCCAATTAATACAGACATACATCCCTTCTATATATTTTTTTCTTTTTTACAAATTTACCACAATTATTTTAAATTACAAATTTTAGACCAGATAATTTTAATAATTTTATGCTCCTTGCTCTCCCTGTGCCCAGCTGCTCGGGAGGCATGGCAGGTTCTAGCCCTGGCCTGCCACCTCAGCAGAGCCTCACAACAAGCCAGACCACCCTCCCCTACTCCATGGGGCCCGCCATTTTCCACATCCGGACTTCCTTCGTCACAGCTCCACCCAGCAGACCAGACTATCAGAGCCTGGATCATCGCACAGCCACCCTGCAGCAGTTTTTTTTTTTCAATCCGGCCCAGGTATGCTGAACCAGAGACTCTCAGACATGGGGCAGAGCTGCTCCTTGCTCTCCCTGTGCCCAGCTGCTCGTGAGGAGCCCGGGAGGCATGGCGGGTTCTAGCCCTGGCCTGCCACCCCAGCAGAGCCTCACAACAAGCCAGACCACCCTCCCCTACTCCATGGGGCCCGCCATTTTCCACATCCGGACTTCCCTCTCGTCACAACTCCACCCAACAGACCAGACTATCACAGCCTGGCTCGCCGCGGCTGCTAGCAGCCGCTCGGTTCATCAATAAATGCTTTATTTAGAGGTGACTACAACAGTATGCCACCCGCACAGTAAGCCTGGCAAGCTGCTCGTGTAGTATTTGATATGCCAAATACCAGTAACATTTATATTAGGTCATTCTCGTGACCTAATATAATAGTTTGAGGCTCTCTATGTTCCTGGAGCAAGCAGATGCCTTTGGGTTCTACTAGCATGAGACAGGACATATGGAGATATTACTGGTGCCCGCTCTAGCAAATAGATGATTAACGGGAAGATAGTGATAGTTATAGTGATAAATGTATTTCAGTGTTGTTATTTTATTAAAAAAACTTGTAATTTGATATAGCCAACATACATACTTAATAAATCCTACTTGCAAGTAAAGCATTTCTGAATCAATATTTTGTATTTACTTGATTGAGAAAATTTTCCTCTCCTCAGTTATAATATTTTCTTTGTGTTTAAGTTGATATAGACATAGACCTTTTTGCTGTAAAAATGTTGCAAATCAATGGAGGAACTAATCAATTCTTCATATATGTATATTTATATGGAGTCATGTTGCAACTATATAGAATTAAAAACTAAGAAATAACTAATTGATATCATAAGAAGTGGCATATGAAAGTGTTTAATATATTATGATTGAAATAAATTAGCATTATTTATACAGTATTTACAAGCAAGTCTGCATTTCATCTCTTTTCTGTAAAATTCTCAGTTGTATTATTACATATATTTTTATATTTTACTGGCTTATAATGTTCTTACATAACTCTGAGAATATCAGTCAAGGAATGTAGTAAGCTTTGCATCCTCAAAAATGTTTCAATAATTACATGATAGATAGACATAGGTCTGTAAGGGTTGGCCACCCGATGTGGTGACTGACTGGGAGCCTAGGAACGCCGCACCTACCAAGGAAAACTCTGAGAGACCAAGTCCTATGCAAAAGCAAGGGTTTTACTAATAAGCGGAGTATACTCGGGCCCATAGCATGACCCCAAGCGGTCAATGGCTAAGAGCCCCGAGCCCTTTCAGGGACGATCTTTTAAGGAATAATTCCAGCGCTACAGAAAAGCCCACGCATAACTATCCAATAGGTTTAAAATATTACATCAAGGTCTCACGCGAGGCAGCCAATCACTCTGCACCAGGTAACCATCACCCACCAATCTGAGTGTGCCTAATACTTCTTTCCATATTTGCCACGGCATGGGCCCAGTCACGTATCATACCAAATACAGAGGGGGACATCAGACGCAACCTCTCGGGGAATGTTTGCCTTATAGCCCTCCCTGGAATTATTTGCTTAAGGCCCTTCCTGCTGTGCTCTTATCAAGCCATCATTTTATCAATTACTTTCGTTGAGCCATCATTTTATTAGTTACCTCTGGCATTTTACCAGCTACCTCTGGTTCCTGTCTTTGTGTTCTGTGGGTGAGGGGCCATCCTTTCAGGTCACCAATGATATATATGTAATTTTACATGTTCAGGAGCTATGTTCTTTCATCCAGGAGAGACTCTTTCAGAATACAAGCATTCCAAATTTGTGAAAGTTCACTTTAATCCTCTCTATCTTTACAAAGAATCTACATTAGTAAAACCTATATTTTCTAATAAAAAACACAAAACATTTGCTTTTATAATTAAAAGTGGAAAACAAAAGTAACATTCATCATAGGCTTTGTGAAAGTCACTCTGAGCAGAACACAGCCTGTGTAGAGAAAGTGGCAGAGCCAAGATGCTTCCCCAAATGTTGGCTGATGCCACACCATGATTGGCTCTTGGACTTTGCTGCTTAAGCCATTTGCATGCCTTCAGGCCAAGGCTTTATGCTAAAGTGGTCTCTCACTTTTGCAACACTGATAAGTGGTGTGGCAACTGCAGGCCAGTCAGTTGGTCTGAGTTAATAACTCCTGGAATATCCTCATAATTTCTACTATTGCCCCCCAAGGCAATCTATATTTGATAATTTCCTCATTTCCCTACAGGTCCTCTCCATGGGACTACATAATCCAGAAGGAATTCACCCTGGCTGTGAGATCAGACACTTTAGATCAGCTCTGAAAAACTTAAAGGAAAGGTCATGAGAGCCCATCCAAAGGTGGGCATGTAAGATCTTTCAGTAAACAGAGAACTTTAGAAATGATCCTGGAGAAGAGCAGAATATTCAAAGGACCTTGTGGGATGGAAATATCTATCTAGCATGGGGAACATAATCTGAAATTATATGATGTGGGTATCAGATTTAATTCTTTTTTACCAGCCTCTTCTTAAGGTGATTTGCAAAAGAGCTGATCTGAGAGGAAGGCAACATTGTTGTCTCTGACATTTGCATCCCTTAAAGCCTGGGCCTGAGTGTGATTTACTTGGAGATTTGCATGAGAGTACTGGTTTTCATTTGATAAAATCCAGCAGTAGGAGAGGCTTGCTGCTTACTGCTTTTAGCCACTGTTTTGCTGTTGGCTACTGCTCTTGAACAGCTGAATAGAAAAAGGTGTTGTTTTGGGGAAGAATTGCACATGGTCGGAAACACCTCCTCTAGAGCACATGGTCAGAGATCAGACTAGGAGCTGTAGGTCTGGGAGAATCTTTTGCATTGGATTGTAGTCTCAGAGTGTGTTTTAACTGTTGGTGACAAGTAAAAAGACTTTTGGATTATTGGACTCTCATAGATTTTATTGTTGCCCCTGAGGTGACCAGGGAAAGCAAATCCTGATATTATCGGGTCCCAAGAGGCTCACTAACACCCAAGATCTATATTATAAGGTCAGTGCAATTAACATCTTATTCCGAATTTTGTTATATGTTAATGTTATTTTAAGTTGTGTGTCATTTAACCTAATCAGTCATTTTATTTCTGGAGGGTCAGGGAAAGCTAAGAACTTTTTATATAAATTTATGGTAGGGGTTTTTTTTTCTATTTTCACCACCAAGATCTCACCATTCTACAAGGAAGTGATCATTGATGTAAAAAAGAAGGGTTTGGCAGGGTTATACCATTTCACCAAACTCTTCAGCACCACCCTCGAGATATCATGCGACAATTAGATTGGGAAGGAATGGGAGTGAAGATAGACGGCCCTCAACTACACCACCTCCGCTTCGCTGATGACATTGTTCTAATAACACCAAACATTAGCCAAGCGGCACAAATGCTGGCTGACTTTGACCAAGAATGTGGAAAGATAGGTCTACAGCTGAATTTCAACAAAACAATTTCATGAAAAATGAACTAGTTCCAGAGGCCCCATTCACTCTCAATGGAGCAAACACCTCTGAATGCAACAGATATGCATACCTAAGCAGAAAACTCAACATGATGAACCGCCTAAAACCTGAGCTGTGCAGGGAAGAAGAGAGAGTGGAACACCTTCAAAAGCATAGAAGAAATAGTTAAAAGGACAAAGAACCTCAGGCTCCAGGACCATCTATTCGATTCCACCATTCTCCTGCATTAACATATGCCTCAGAGACCTGGGTCCAACCAAAGTAGGATGAGAATGCTATTTGGGTCTCCCAAAGAGGAATTAAAAGGGCTATGCTTGGAATATCAGGCCTCACTCAAGTGAGAGGAGGAACCCAAAGTTCCGACCTCCATAGACCGATCCAGAGTCAGGGACGTTGTCTCGTTTGCCAAGGCATTGAAAATCAGATGAGCTGGAAATATCTACAGGGCTAGCCACAATGTGTAAAAGAAGAGGGATAGAGATGCAGTGATAGAGAGAGAGAAAGAGAGGAAACAGGGCTACCTGCTATTGAGGCAGCCTGGGGGTGGGCAGGAGGGGGTGGGGTACATTGGTGGTGGAAATGGGGCACTGGTGGCGGGATGGGTGCTGGAATACTGTATTACCAAGAACCAATTATGAACTCCTTTGTAATTGTATGTCTCATGGTGGTATAATAAAAATTTTTTAAAAAAAAGAAAATCAGATGGGCTGGACATGTAATTCGATTGGAGATGACCGCTGAACTACAGCCATTACCGACTAGATCCCACGTGACATCAAAAGATCACACGACCACCCACCTACAAGATGATCAGACTTTTTTGTCAAGATTCTGAAGGAATGGTTTGAGGCTCTTCATATTCCTGGAGGAAGCAGATGCCATTGGGCTACACTGGCACGTGACAAGTACCAATGGACGAATAATGGGATGTCAAGTGATGAAGATTTTTTTTTGATGGCATTAAACATACTCAGGTTTTCATAGAAATGATCAGCTTTCAGCAATAGGGAAAATTTGTATTATAATTCATAGGAAGCAATATTTGTTATTTATGTAAAAAAAAGAAAAGTACAAACTTGGGAATACAATTTTAGGTTTGAAGGCTAGTGATTTATAATGATGTACCTGAACTTTATATAATGTTATGTTATGCAATGTTATGTTATGCAATGCTATGTTAGTAAAAATAATCTTTAATAAAATTTAAAATTTACTTTAAACTTATATAATCTTGATACTAATATCTGAACAATTCACTCTAAAAGAGTAAAACTTCCAGGGCTGGAGGGGCAGTGCAATAGGCACATTGCTTGTTCTACAATTCTCATACTGTATGTTCCCTTGAGCAGTGCTAGGAGTAACGTAGCAGGGAATAGACCCTGACCAACACTGGGTATGACTCACAAGCAAAAGCAGAACAAACTAAAAATATCAAAAGGACAAAAATAAGTAAATAAAAATAAACATCTTAAGTAAATTGCCTTAGGTCACACTTCATAATAAAGCCAAAATAGTAGATCTTAGTTTTCTTTATGTATTATTTCACTTCAATGACTGTCTTTGTGACATATAATTCTGGTTCTTCCAAAGCCAAGTGTTTGGGTCACCAGCTATCATTGTTATTTTAGACGTTTATGTCCTAACTTCATAATTATATTTGTTCAATAATTTTGAAAGAAAAAACTTAATTTGCTATACAGATGTACAAAAAAATGTGTTAATTGTTTTGGTCAATCTAACTTACCATATATAACAATATTAGCTGTGTGTTAAGTCTTATGATCTGACCTTATATTTGAAGGGAAATAAGATCTGTTGTTGTCCTTTTTATTTATAATGATGTGCAACAAAAAATAGATGCAGCTTTTCCAAATTCACATTATTTTATTAGTGGTAGAGTTAGAATTTATCATTTTCTTATCTGTATAAGTCTTATTTTGATGCTTATTTTAATTAGAATTACTGATATTCTTTACCTTCACTGTAAGGGAAGATAACTGATATAAAATAATAGAAAATATATTAATTAAGTTCTCCCCATGCCATTTCATCTACCTTAAAGCAAAATCAAGTGAAATGATTACTTTTGAGCTGGTTGGTCTATAATATCTTCTTTAGTTTTCTTCCTGTTTAGAGCTAACTCACAAAGGTGTGAAATGGATTACTGGATGTCTTTAAAATCATAGAATTAATCAAATTTATTGTACTCCATTGTTATGTTGGTTAAATTCAAAGTACTACACTATTGAAAAGTCATATTTTTAGTAGTTACTTTAATTAAATATGCTTCTATGTCATAATCAATATAACTATATGTGTCTTTTCATATCACCCTTAATTAATTTAAAGCATTTAATAATTTTTAGATTGTAAAATTTGGTGTTTTATTTTCATTCAAATAAAATCTGTCATATTTTAAAAACTAAATTAGAAAAGAACTTATGTTTGCAGAACAATTTGTAAGATAGACTACCACACATGGCACAGAAGACTTAGTTTTAGCAGATACTAGGAGAATCTTGAAGAAGTGGAATGATGTTTATGAAAACACAAAACAGAAATGAAAGAAAAAGTGGAAGAAAAGAAGAAAGGAAGGAGGAAGCAAGGAAGGAAGGAAGGAAGGAAGGAAGGAAGGGAGGGAGGGAGGGAAGCAGGGAGGGAGAAAGGAAGGAAGGAAGGATTGAAGGAAAGAAAAAAGGTGAGAGAGGGAGAGAGAGAGAGAGAGAGGGAGGGAGAGAGAGAAATTAGGAGAGAATTATTGCCTTGACTGATGTAGACCAAATGCTTGAGAAACTGTAAAAACATAGCCCTTTTAGATGCAAATTCTGAGCTCTTTGGCAATGGAGAAATTGGGGCTCTACTCAAGTTTAGTGAAACACTCAGAAAAGAAGCTAAGAAACTGGAAAGGTCCTGATAAAGAAATGAAAGAAACTTCAAGTGTACTAAGCTTTATCTGTGACTACACAAAGATTAACTTTCATATACTCAGGGAACTCTAGACCGAGATAACTTGGAGAAATTGAAATTGTATATACCTTCTTCAAAAAGTCATTCTCTGGAGAAAAAAATATTTTTTCCTTGCTGGAGCAGCCCATGTTCTCTCTTGTAGATATATTTATATCACCTCCTCTCACACTTATGTAAAAAATTTCTTTTAAAAAAGGACTTTTTTAAACTATTTTTTCCAATTTTATTATAGTGGTTCTTAAGGGTGGCACTAAAGAGTTTTGGTGAAATAGTTTCACCCTGCTGAACCCCTCTTTTGACATCAATGATCACTTCCTTGTAGAATGGTGAGATCCTGTTGGTGAATCCGTAATACAGCTCATGAAGGATCTTGATGTATTTGGGTTAGAACTCCCTGTTCGGCTAGGGGCTTCGATGACTGCTTCAGTCTCCACAGAAAAGAAAGGCTTTCTTTAAATCAATGAACATGAGGCAGAGTGTCATCTTCAACTCCCGACAAACTTCAATCAGCTTGGTTACCATGTGAATATGGTTGATTTTGCTGAATCATTTTCGAAGCCAGCTTGCTCTCATGGTTGACCTTCATCTAATGTTCTGCCAATCCTGGTCAGGATGACATCATGCGACAATTAGAATGGGAAGGAATGGGAGTGAAGATAGATGGTTGGCAACTACACCACCTCCGCTTCACTGATGACATCGTTCTAATAGCACCAAACATTAGCCAAGCGGTACAAATGCTGGCTGACTTTGACTGAGAATGTGGAAAGATAGGTCTACAGCTGATTCTCAGCAAAACTATGTTCATGAAAAGAGCCCCCATTCACTCTCAATGGAGCAAACATCTCTGATTGCAGCAGTTATATGTACCTAGGTCAAGAAGTCAATATGATGAACGACCTAAAACCTGAGCTGCACAGCATGGACTACCTCAAAAGCATCAAAGAAATAGCTAAAAAGACAAAAGAACCTCCAGCTCTGGGCACATCTCTTCAACTCCACCGTTCTCCCTGCATTAACATATGCCTCAGAAACCTGGAGCCCTACGAAAGCAGGATGAGAATGCTATTCAGTTCTCCTGAAGAGGAATTGAAAGAGCTATGCTTGGAATATCACTCCTCACTCCAAGTGAGAGAAGGAATCCGGAGCTCTGACCTCCATCGCTGTTCCAGAGTCAGGGTCTCGTTTGCCAATGCATGGAAAATCAGATGGGCTGGACATGTAATGCGATTTGGAGACGACTGCTGGACTAGAGCCGTTATAGACTGGATCCCATGGGATGTCAAAAGATCACGTGGCTGCCCACCTGCAAGATGGTCAGACTTCTTCGTCAAGACCCTGAATGAACGGTTTGAGGCTCTTTGTATTCCTGAAACAACCAGATGCCATTGAGCTACACTGGCACATGATAGGGTTAAATGCAAACATTACTGGCACCCGCTCAAACAAATCAATGAATAACGAGATCAAGTGATTATAGTGGTTAATGTGTATTTTCAGGACTATTTTTCTTTTACAATAAATAAATGCAGTAACGATTTATTTTCTTATTATCAAATACTTGTATATTCCTAATTCACTGTTTAATTTTATTTACTATTCTATTATTTTTTGTGTTTTTTTAACTTTGTGTATTTTATTTAATCTGCAATACTGCTGATGATATGGTTTTGTGCAAAGAGTATTCTAATACCAGACTCCCCACCTCTGTGTCCACTTCTGTCACCACTGAATCAGTGTCTCCTCGTCCTCAATCCCTACTCCTCTGTGTGCCTTCAGATTACAGACCAGTTCTCAGGATCTTTAGCTAGTGTTATAAGATTTTTATATATTGGAAAATTAATATATATAAAATAAAGCAATTTATATATGCAATATGTATATATACACACATATACTCACATTTATATATCCAATATATGTATAATGTTTTGACACATAGATCTTTATCAGCAAAGAAAATTACTTTCCTTTCAAATAATCTTTCTTTGCATTTTTAAATAATTTTTTTCCTTGATACATTAAATGATAACTAAATATGATCTGATTGCTCTCATATTACTACTAAACTAATACTTTTTTAGCACAAGTATATATGGCAGTGGAAAGTTTCATCCTCATAGGTTTTGGGTAACATTTTAAATTGGAATGTGTTCAAAATAGCCTTGATAAAGTATTTTCATAGACAGAAAAAGGTATTGACACTCCTTTTTATAAATTATATGTATTGTTATATTGATTAGATGAATGTATGTTGTTATATTTTAACTATAAGAAATTAATGTGGTTGGAATGACAGTACAGTAAGGAGTGTGTTTGCCTTGCACAAGGCCAACCCAGTTCTGATCACAAGCACCTCATATGGTTCACCTGAGCACTGCCTGGATTAATTCCTGAGTACAGAGTCAGGTTTCAAGCCTAGGTATCACTAAGTATGACTCATAAAATCAAAAGAAGAAAAAGAAATCAAGGGGTTGTAAATGAAACGGTGAAGCACATGATTATGGGTGAGACCAACACAGTTTAGGTTTTACATTGTTTCACTAGCAGTGAATGTTACTATAAATTTTTCAACTTAAATATTACTCTTTGCTCAAAGGTTATTTATTTGTTAAACAAACCAGTTCTCAGGATCTTTAGCTAGTGTTGTTTTGTTATTTTATAGCACTTTAAAGTATTTATATTTTCTAAATGGAAACAGTTTGGTAAATTTTCTTTTAGTAAATTTAGGAATTAATATTTTTATGAATTCTTAAAACAATTTAACACAACTGTGTAGCTAAAGGATTCCAATCCCTGAAGCATAATTAAAATAAGTATTGTGTTGTCACAGCTATTGGTTTCTGTCACAGAAAAGAACTTTTTGCTTTTGCCAGAAGTGCATATTTGCATTGGCTCCTCTGTCATTAAATTCTAGTTCAGAGCTACAAATTAAAATCCTGCCTAAATTGTCAAAATTAAAGCTACAGTTTGGAGTTGTTTTTAATGATTAGAATAATAGAAATTCACTAGTTCAGAAATAGAAATTGATTTGTGCTGTACCTTTCTGAACAAACTAGATTTACAGGTTCATTTAAGCAATGGAACTTAGAAGCAAAAAATACTGTTCCTGGAATTATTGGATTCTATTCTTGTTTGGCTTT
>JAJIBD010012461.1:0-51331 GCA_021461705.1 Cryptotis parvus
GCCTGCCTGCCTGCCTGCCTGCCTGCCTGCCTGCCTGCCTGCCTCGCCTGCCTGCCTGCCTGCCTGCCCTGCCTGCCTCGCCTGCCTGCCTGCCTGCCTGCCTGCCCTGCCTGCCTGCCTGCCTGCCTGCCTGCCTGCCTGCCTGCCTGCCTGCCTGCCTGCCTGCTCCTGCCTGCCTGCCTGCCTGCCTGCCTGCCCTGCCTGCCTGCCTGCCTGCCTGCCTGCCTGCCTGCCTGCCTGCCTGCCTGCCTGCCTGCCCTGCCTGCCTGCCTCGCCCGCCTGCCTGCCTGCCTGCCTGCCTGCCTGCCTCCGCCTGCCTGCCTGCCTGCCTGCCTGCCTGCCTGCCTGCCTGCCCTGCCTTTCTGAAAGATACAGTGTTCTGTTTTGAGACTTTTTTTCCAAACAAATTTCCCAAAGACCTCTCTGTGTGTTATGGGGTGTGTTCCTTTAGCCGTGTGTTCAGATCGGGCAGTTAGTGGGCAGCTCCCCTATCAGCAACTGCTCTCCTGCTCCTGACATCTTAGATCTGTGGCGGGACAGGCCTCAATGCTTCACAGTCTTGCTCTGAGTGCAGACACGGGCCGAGCTGACGCTGCGCTACGGCCGTGGAGCGACACGGTGGTCCCTGATGTCCTGGGAACTTTGTTGCATGGACTCCTGTGAGGTCCATCTGCGTGTGTGTCTGCAAGGCTGAGAGAAAGAGGGCAGGGGGACAGTGTCCTGCAGGGGCGCCAGAGCCATGGGGCAACCCCCAGATCTGCCACGTGGCCCAGCCGGTGCATCCGGCCCGAGCAGGGCTGAACTCTGCTGTGCACGGCCCAGGCTCCATGGCACTGCTGCGGTTTGGAGGGTGAGGCTGTCCTGGCTGGCCTAGCCAAAGTGACCCTGACCTGCTTCCAGGAGACGCCCCAGCTTCAGTGTGAGGGAGCACGTCTCAGCTCCATGTCTCAGAAAAGGCACGTAGCTCCGGATGGGTGGAGCTGGCACCTTGCAGGGTCAAGGGTGAGGCCTGTGCCCATAGCTCTGGTGCCCACACCTGTCCCACCTGCCCGCTGACCGCATGTCTGCACCTGCCCCAGCGGGAGGAAACCCCTGAGCACAGGAACCCAGGCTGTGGCTGCATTGGGCGTGGAGCGTGGGAGGCGTGGAGTGTGGGAGGCGTGGAGTGTGGGGCGTGGAGCGTTGGGGGAAGAGTGGCTGGGGCCGTGGCTGTTGAACGCGAGCAGCGTGAGGCAGGTGCCCTGCTCTGGGCCCCACCCACCCTGCTGAGCCCCCCCAAGGACCACCCCCGTTCTGGGCGGCAGCTGGGATGCCCGCGGGCAGGTGGTGGAGGTCAGACGTAGCTCGGCAGCATTTGCTCAGGATTAGCGGCTCAAGGGAGAGCAAACAGAGGGTGGGTCACGTCCTGGTCCCCAGATCACTGGGTGTCAGCACAAACACCAGCACTGGCACAGTGCCCTCAGGGCCTCCTCGCATGCCCCGGGCTGGGGGCTGGCACCCACAATGACCCGTGACCCAGAATGACGCTTGCCCTGGTCCTGCCCACGTCCCTCGGAGGGTCTGGTCGGGGGTGAGAGTGTCTGTGGGTCCCATCTGGGCACTTTCTCTGCGCCTGACAGGGCCCCTGAGGTACCCACACCCTGGTAAGTGGCCACAGAGTGACTGGGGTCGTGAACTTTGAACTCCGCCATGCTCACAGGGCTGGGGGAGGGAGAGCTCTGGGGCCGCGCTTGGCCACCCGTGCACAGCTGGTCTGAGCTCCTGAGCAGCTGGCCAGGCCCCCGGAGCGCAAGCCTGGCTGAGGGCACTGCACAGACACTTGGTGGACATAAAGGCATGAGGTGCCCACAGGGAGGGCTGAGAGTGCCGGTGGGGCCTACCAGGGCTAGGGCCAGGAGAGGGTGCAGGGGTCAGAGGGGTGCAGGGTCAGAGGGGTGCAGGGGTCAGAGGAGTGCCAGGGTCAGAGGAGTGACGGGGTCAGAGGGGTTCAGGGGTCAGAGGGGGTTCATGGGTCAGAGGGGTTCATGGGTCAGAGGGGGTGCAGGGGTCAGAGGGGGTGCAGGGGTCAGAGAGGGTCCAGGGTCAGAGGGGGTGCAGGGTCAGAAGGGGTCAGAAGGGTGCGGGTCATAGGGAGTTCAGGGTCAGAAGAGCGTTGAGGGTGCAGGGGTCAGAGGAGCGCCGGGGTCAGAGGGGTGCAGGGGTCAGACGGGTGCAGGGTCAGAGGGGTTCAGGGTCAGAGGGGTGCTGGGGTCAGAGGGAGTGCAGGGGTCAGAGAGGTGTGCAGGGGTCAGACGGGTGCAGGGGTCAGAGGTGTACAGGGGTCAGACGGGTGCAGGGGTCAGAGGGGTGCAGAGGTCAGAGGGGTGCAGGGTCAGAGGTGTGCAGGGGGTCAGAGGTGTGCAGGGGTCAGACGGGTGCAGAGGTCAGAGGGGTGCAGAGGTCAGAGGGGGTGCAGGGTCAGAGGGGTGCAGGGGTCAGAGGGGTGCAGAGGTCAGAGGGGTGCAGGGGTCAGAGGTGTGCAGGGGTCAGGCGGGTGCATGGGTCAGAGGGGTGCAGAGGTCAGAGGGGGGCAGGGGTCAGAGGTGTGCAGGGGTCAGACGAGTGCAGGGTCAGAGGGGTGTAAAGGTCAGAGGGGTGCCGGGTCACAGGGGTGCAGAGGTCAGAGGGGTGCAGGGTCAGAGGTGTGCAGGGGTCAGAGGTGTGCAGGGGGTCAGACGGGTGCAGAGGTCAGAGGGGTGCAGAGGTCAGAGGGGTGCAGGGGTCAGAGAGGTGCAGGGGTCAGAGGGGTGCAGGGGTCAGAGGGGTGCAGAGGTCAGAGGGTGCAGGGGTCAGAGGGTGCAGGGGTCAGAGGGGTGCAGGGGTCAGAGAGAGGTGCAGGGGTCAGAGGGGTGCAGGGGTCAGAGGGGTGCAGGGGTCAGAGGGGTGCAGGGGTCAGGGGGGTGCTGGGGTCAGAGGGGTGCAGGGGTCAGAGGGGTGCAGGGGTCAGAGGGGTGCAGGGGTCAGAGGGGTGCAGGGGTCAGAGGGGTGCAGAGGTCAGAGGGGTGCAGGGGTCAGAGGGGAGCAGGGGTCAGAGGGGTGCAGGGGTCGAGGGGAGCAGGGGTCAGAGGGGAGCAGGGGTCAGAGGGGTGCAGGGGTCAGAGGTGCAGGGGTCAGAGGGGTGCTGTTTCAGGTGCGATGAGGTATGGGAGAGAGAAGACCCACTCCTGTTCCCCAGATGGTGCAGGCAGGGGTTTGAACCGGGCCGGGGGTGGCCATGGCTCTGGGCTTCTGTCCTCGGGGGCCGTGAGGCTGCTTCTGGCCAGCACTTCCTGGCCCCTGGCCATGCTGCTGGAGGGACTCAGTGCCTGCTTGGCCTCTGACTGGGGAGAGCTAGCGGCAGTCTGGACGGTCAGTGCTGACCGCCGTGCCACCTGCCTCTCTGGCCGTCTTCACGCTGGAGCCTCCCACCGGGCCGTCGTCCTCTTGTGGGTGGCAGCGCGGGGCAGCGCCCACCTCAGGCCTCCTCCTGCTCCGTCCTGCTTCAGGACCCGGTGTTTGGGCCGGTGCTGTCCATGCGTCACACTGGCGCTGGGTGCCCCAGGGTGTCTGAGGGTGTGGCCGTGGAGGGCAGCAGGGACCCGGGCTGGGGTCCCGCAGCACTGGGCGGACTCAGTGTCCAGGGGCGGCTCTGTCAGAGTCTAGCCTGGAGCGGCAGGAGCCCCGGGTGCTTCTTGCTTCCTTCCCCGCCCAGGGTCACCATCGGGGCCTACACCAGCCTCGAGTCCTCGGCTCTGCCCTGGCCTGAGGGTGTGGTGTTGGATTGGTGCAGAGGTCAGGAGGCTTTGGGGGGGTCACTCAGTCCAAGACCCGTGGTCCTGCCTGCCCTATCTCGGAGCCCTTGGGCCTTTCTCTGGGCGCCCAACCTGAACTGGACCTGGTGCCCGGTGGCTCTGTGATGCAGCTGAAAGGGAGGCCCTGGCCTGCCTCTAAGGGGGACATGACACCCTGGGGGCCCTGGGAGCCGCTGAGGTGGCACAGTGGCCTCAATGGCCTCACCCGCAGGCACTTCCAGGCAGGAAGCTTTCAACTGGGCCAGGGGCTGGGGAGGCCGCACTCCAGCTACTTCCCTGCTGCAGCTCCCCAGGGGGGGGATTAGCTGGGAGAGGCGCTGCCTGGACACCCGATCCTCTCGGGGGCCAGCTCCTGTCAGGGTGTGCCCAACACAGGGTCAGAGGGTCACAGAGCCGCAGACCTGAACTTCCTGCTGCCCGTGCTCTGCTGGGCCAGGGGTCATCTCTCCCAGTGGGCAGCTGTGGGGCTACAGCTCTGCAGGGGAGGCGCCCCTGAGCTGCGCACGGGGGCCTGGGAGCACCAGCCTCCTGACCCCGGCTCTCTGCAGTGGACATGGGCACCGTGGTGCGCGCGCCCAGAACCTTCCCGGCTGTTCTCAAACCCAGAGCCAGAGGCAGGAGCACCCACGGGGTCTCCCAAGCACCAGCTGCTGCCCTCCCAGGGGCCCGTTTCCCCTGAGAGGCGGCTCAGCTACCCTGCTGCCCCGAGGCCCCCCACTCGGCTTGGGCTGGCACAGTGGGGGGGCTGTCCGAGGGTCTCCACCACCAAGGTGGGAGCCCTGATCCACCCCTGCGATACGGCTTCCCGGGGCGTCCAGCCAGAGGAGCAGAGTCACCCAGCCAGCTGTCATTCTGGGGGTCCGAGCTACCTCGTGCCTGTGAGCTAACACATGTACACACGTATACACACACACACAGATACATAGGTACATACTTGCAAACACATGCACACGGTGCATACGGGCAGATATACACACGTGCCCACATACCATGCGTGTGCACACTGTGAGAAGTGTGTGCAGGTGACCGCCCCCTTCCCTCTTTTGTCTCGGACACCCTCATGTCAGGCGTCCACTGACCAGGTCATCCTCATGACCGCTGAGGAGCGTCACTTTTCCCACAGGCCCTCTGGCCGTCCCGGTGCTGGCCTGCCCACAGGCTGAAAGATCACACAGCCACAAGTGCAAATTCTCAGTGTATTGGTCAGGCCAGGGGGCCCAGGTGGGGCCGGATCCCAGCCCCGGTCTCAGTGGCTGCCTGCGCGAGGCTGTCCCAACGTATCTGTCCAGTTGGCCAGAGGACCGTGGCTGCACTGGGCGTGGAGCAGGGCTGGAAGGGAAGGAAGGGGCGGCTGGTGGCGACCCTAGTGTTGAGGGGCAACTCCCGGGCCCCCGACTGCCAGCGTCCAGCTCCCTGGCCGGCCTCTGCGTCCACGGCTCCTCTTCAGGAGGCTCCTCTCCTGGGCTCCAGCTCCTGGGCCTGTCGCCAGGGCCGTGGCAGTGCAGCCCCGCACAGCCGCACTCTTCCACATGGGCGTAGCTGAACATCTGCCTGGAGCCGTCGGGCGCAGTGCAAGGTCACGTTCCTCTGCGAGACCCGCAGCTCCTGGCAGCATCTGCACTGGCGCTGCAGTGCTCCGTGTCCAGGGAGTACCTGTGGGCGGGCCCTCTCAGTGCCCCCGCCTACCCCCGCCCCACCATCAGCCCAGTGCTCCGCCCACCACCTGTAACGCCCCTCCCACTGTCAGCTCAGTGCCCCGCCCACCACCTGTAATGCTCCGCCCACCATCAGCTCAATGCTCCGCCCCACCACCTGTAACGCCCCGCCCACCACCCCCCGCCATCACCTGCTTAGCAGACCGCTGCCCACCAGCACGGGCCTGCCGAAACCTCACACAGACACTGCAGCAGAGACCTCCACCCCGAAGCAGACCCCCAAGTGCACCCTTTTCCATCCAGGTGGAGCCCTGGGCCCGCCCTGCCCAGTGGGCAGCTCACGTACATGGAAGTAGTGTTTCCGCAGTTGCCGTGGCAGTAGGTCAGAGGCACGGGCTCCACGGAGCTGCAGTCTCTCTGCCGGATGACCCGGCTCCGCTGGTGCACGTCGCATGTCCACCCTGGGCGCACGGAGGGAGGCGAGGTCAGGGCCGGCTGGAGCTGCCAGCGCCGCCCTCCTCGGGCACACCCACTTACCATCCTGGGGCTGGGGTGGAAGTGAGGGGGCAGGTGTGGCAGCAGCCATCCTCGCTCAGCCGCGCCTGGTCCTGTGTGGACAGAGGGCGCCGTCAGGGCCAGCAGGGGAGATTCTTGCAGCTCGCCCAGATGGGTCACTGCAGCTGACCCCCGGTCGAGGGAGACTTAGGGGCCGTATGGAAGGAAGCACAGTGAGCGCAGGTGAGTGTCGGCGAGCACGAGTATGTGAGCGTGTGAGCAGATGAGTGTGTGTACGAGAGCTTGTGCAGTGTGTGCATCTGTGAGTGCCGAGGGATCAGGAGCTGGGGTGTGGGGGCTGGCTCACCTCCGGACAGCTGAGCCGGGGGACACGCCTTCCTGGTAGTGACCACGATGAACCCGTCCTGGTGCCTCTCACACGTGTGGTTCACACAGCCGTTGCCAGGCTCTGACCAGGACTCCCAGGCTATGAGGAGTGGACAGGCAGGGGTGATGTCCCCTCCTCCAGCCCTGCCTCGCCGTGAAGATCAGCTTCCCGAGATGCCAGAGCCCACAGCCTGCCTGCCGCAGCCCACTCCTCACGCCCCACAGCCCCGCCATCCCAGACCCCGACACTCACAGAGCGGAGCTGGGCGCTGCCGCTGGCATTCACGACACAGGCCACCTGGACACAGGCTCCACAGCACTGGCCAGGCCGTGACTGGTACTCAAGCCCTGAGGGTGGCGTGGACATACAGCCTGAGCCCATGGGCATGGCTGGGGGTGGCGCCTCGGGGGGCAGCACAAACACTCACCAGCGAACAGCTGGAGTCACAGATCTTGGTCTCCACAGCTGAGCACCGAAGGTGTCTGTGGGGGTGCCCTTACGGGCTTCACACCTGCAGGTCTCACATAGGCTCCAGGAGACCACGGCGCCCGGCTATGGGGGGGTAGCACCAGTGAGCAGGCCATTCGTCCTCCCAGGTAACCTCAGGGGGCTCCTGGCAGGGCCCACTTTTGGCCAGACATGCTCTAGAGCAGGGTTGGGGTACGCCCAGGAGGGCCCGGAGCCCACCCGTCCTGAGGCGTCCCGGCTCCTACCTGGTACAAAGTGCCATTGACGCTGCAGCCGGGAATGAGGACTGCAAAAAGAGCCGGAGCACTCTTGACACCCACCCTAGACTCCAAAACGCCCATGAAAAACAAGCCCCCGCCCCTGAGCTAGGCCCCTCCCCTGAGATAAGCCCCCTTCCTAGAGTTAGGCTCCTCCCCTGAGTTAGGCCCCACCTCTGAGTTAGGCTCCCTCCCCGAGTTAGGCTCCTCCCCCTGAGTTAGGCTCCTCCCGAGTTAGGCTCCTCCCTGAGTTAGGCTCCTCCCCGAGTTAGGCTCCCTCCCATGAGTTAGGGCTCCTCCCCAAGCTAGGGCTCCTCCCTGAGTTAGGTTCCTCCCCCGAGTTAGACTCCTCCCCCGAGTTACACTCCTCCCCCGAGTTAGGCTCCTCCCCGAGTTAGGCTCCTCCCCTGAGTTAGGCCTCCTCCCCCCGAGTTAGGCTCCCTCCCCCGAGTTAGGCTCCTCCCCTGAGTTAGGCTCCTCCCCTGAGTTAGGCTCCTCCCCTGAGTTAGACTCCTCCCTGAGTTAGGCCTCCCGTGTTAGACTCCTCCCTGTGTTAGGCTCCTCCCCCGAGTTAGACTCCTCCCGAGTTAGGCTCCTCCCCTGAGTTAGGCTCCTCCCCGTGTTAGGGCTCCTCCCCTGAGTTAGGCTCCTTCCAAGACAGGGCCCTCCCCAGACTTGTCCATGGGGACCCAGCGTGGTGCCCCACTCACCACAGGTCTGGGTGGGGCAGCAGTCTCCCTTCCTGTTGGCTCAGCTCCAGGCGGAAGCCTTGGGGACACCCCCATGAGCTCCGGGCAGTAGCTGGTATTGCAGTCTGCAGCAGGCAGAGCGATCAGAGAAGGCGCCCCTCCCACCCACGCCACACATCAGAGAAGGCGCCCCTCCCACCCACGCCACACATCAGAGAAGGCGCCCCTCCCACCCACGCCACCCACCCGCCAGGGAGAGAGGCCACAGGGTCCCCTCTCTCCCTGGCACCTGGCAGAGGGCAGGAGCTAGGTGTGCCCGCACGCTGGCCAGCACCCCAGGCCCTCACAGGGACGCCAGCTGGCCTGAGGGCATGACTCCCACGGGGCTCACCACAGCTGTATGTGGGACAGCACTGGCCAGCCCGGGGGCCGAGGGGACAGGCACGAGGCCTGGGGCAGGGCAGGCGGGAGGTGGAGGACATGTCTGGGGGCGGCAGGTCAGGGTCCGGCTGGCGGCATCACAGGTGCACTCCTGGCAGTCAGCAACCACTGTCTGTCCGGGCTGCAGGGCACAGAGAGTAAGCGGTCACTCAGCCCAGGGAGCCCAGCCCGGGAAGGAGGGTGTGGGTCCCAGAGATCAGGGCATGCTGGGTCCAGTCTGGCACCCAACAGAGTCCCGTGGAGGTCAGAGGAAGTCTCGTCCTCCCCCTCCCGGGGACCACACTCACCCCCACGGGCTCGCCATGGTGTCCGAGGCATCCTGCAGGCAGAGGGAGGACCAGCGGTCAGCAGGACTGGTCAGCACCAGCCCACCGGGCCCCACCCCTCCCGCCAGGCCGCGTGTGGACCAGGACGCACCCGCACACTCTGTGGACACACAGATCTCCACGCTGGTACTGAAGAGCGTACTGCCCTCTGGGCAGAAGCAGCCTTCAGAGAAGGAACCTTCCGGAAGGGCCCTGTGGGCAAGAGGTGGGTTGGTTAGAGCAGGCGGAAGCCAGCAGGGACGGGCGGGCGGAAGGGCGGACACTTACGGGAGGCTGGCATTGCCGTAGCAGTACGTGGGGCTGGAGGGCCCGCAGGCCCGGTACTCTTTGTCGTCCGGGCAGGGGAAGGCTGTGGGCAGCGGAGCACGTCTGAGCAGGGGCAGAGCGCTCTCGCTGGGTCCCCAGCCTGGGGCCCCTCTCTCTCCTCCGGGGACCTCCAGAATGGGTCTCCTCCTCCTCCAGGAAGCCCACCCTGGCCACCCCAGCAGCCATGGGCACTCACGGCACGTGTGGTTGGTGAGGCCTCGCCAGTCGATGCACACGTGATGGGAGGCACAGAGCGAGGAGTAGAGCTCCAGGCCTGAGCACACGACGCTGGTGCTGCCCACGCGGCACTGGTCGAACACGCAGCCTTCATAGTAGGGCCGCGGGGGATCACCGTGTGGCACGCCGAGAACACCCTGGCACGGATGGGCAGCTCAGGGACGCCCGCCCCGCCCTCTAGTCTCTGCACCAAGGCGCCCGGAGCACCCTCCCGTCCCTGCCAGGACTCACTCGCTCAGAATCAGCTCGCAGATGGGTGACGGTGGGCAGGAGGGTGACGGGGGTGTGGGCTGGCTCCAGGGCGTGGGGCGGCCCTTGGCAGGACGGCTGCTCTGGGATGGTGACCTTCCAGTAGCGGGACATGTCTGAGCAGGAGGAGACCGTGGTGCCTCCGGGCAGGCGGCACTCGTCCTTCTGATCGTTGGTGCAGGTACCTGGTGGGAGGGGGTCAGGCAGAGCGGGGGATCCCCGCACTCACAGCCCTGTCAGATGAACAGGTGTGGGGTCCAGGCAGGGTGGGCTCAGGTGGGCTCTGATGAGCTCAGGTGTGTGGTTTGGTGGGCTCAGGTGGGTGCAGGTGAATGGTTCAGGTGGGCTCAGCGACATGGTTCAGGAGAGTTTAGAGCTAAGCTTCAAGTGAACTCAGGTGTGGGTTCAGGTGGGCTCAGGGGGCAGAAGTCTTAGCATGGGGCTCAGGTGAACTGGGGTAGGCTGGGGGCTTCAGGGGTGGGCTCCGGGCCCCAGGGCAAAGGGCTCTCAGGGGGCCGCGCCTGACCCGTCCACCCGGCTCACCGCACTGGCCCTCCGTGTTGTTGGTGAACTTGCTGAAGGGCACCTCCACCGAGAAGATGAGGCCAGAGAACATGACCCGCACACCCAGCGGGGATGCGCACGAACATCTTCACGCCCACCTGGGAGACGTCCAGGCCGTCCTTCTGGAAGCCGGGGCTGACCACCTCGCCGTTGAAGAGGATCTGGTGGGGGGAGAAGACAGCACCGTGAGGGAGGGGCCGCCATGCCTGCCCGCCCCTCGGCACCCCACCCACCTGTCTGGTCATCAGCCCGAGCTCTGGCCTGTAGGTGAGGGCCACTCGGCCTGCCCATACCCACGATGATGGCCTGTGGGCAGGAGAGGCCGTCCCGGCGCCGCAGAAGTAATTGTCAATGAGCACGCCGGAAGTGCCCGAACACGGCACCACCTGTTGCACCAGCACATAAGTGCAGTTGTCCAGGAAGGTGTAGTAGGTGCCGCCGAAGGTGATGTAGCGCGGGTCGCCCCAGCCGCTGCAGACGCCTGTGTGGACAGCAGTCACTGAGGCCTGGGACCCCGCCCGCCCCGCCCCGCCCCTGTCCCTGCCACGCCCCTGTCCCTGCCCGCCCCTGTCCCACCCCGGTTCAGGCCCCGCCCCTGTCCCTGCCCCGCCCAGGCACAGGCCCCGCCCACGGCCCCCCCTCCCCGCCTCACATTGGCACTCGAACTGCGGGCAGCAGCCATCCTGGTCCCTCCACCATCACTGCAGGGTAGCCATTGGCGCAGGTGGGCAGGACGGGCGGCGGGCAGGGCCGCTGGTGCAGAGAGATGACGTGGTTCCCCTCGCAGACGGCCTGGGGAGCAGCTGGCCATGGGCCAGGTCTCCCCTCTCTGCAGAGACAGCGCCATCAGCCTTCACAGCCCACCCGCCACTGCTGGGCCCCCGAGACAGCCAGAGGGGCAGAGGTAGAACGGGGCTCGGGGGCCGCACACGCCTGGCCCCCTCACCTGTGTCCTCATGCCAATCTGGGCTACCCTGCTGCTACCCCACAGCAGTCGGCTGTGCCCGACCCCTAGCACTGGCCGCCTCCCTGCGGGCCTCCACACAGCGTCACCCCGGCATCTGCTGTGTCCCGGAGCAGTCTGGGGTCCTGACCCTGACTGACCAGTGTGAGGCAGGACTCACCCTTCTGGGAGGGACAGCATTGGGGCAGCCCATCTCCGACATGGAATTGGGGATGGTCGAGGTGGATACGGGCAGAGAGGTGGAGGGGGCCGGGGGCGTGCTGGTGTGGCAGGCCTGGTCACTGCCCCTGACCACATGACAGTCGAGGCTGCACAGGGCATAGTAGCAATGGCCGGCCAGGTCTTCCTCCTGGTAGATGACGGAGCCTGGAGACAAGACAGGGTTGGGGGGGGGAGTAGGGAGCACGGGGGTCTTCCCAAATGAGCAAGTTGGGACAAAACCTCAGGGAGGCTGATCAGGCCCCACAACCCGGCAGGAGCGAGGAGCGTGGGCACTCACATACCTGCTGGGTACAGCTTGTTGGACACGCTGCAGAAGCAGGTGGTCCCAGAGCTGGGCTCGGGGGTGGAGGTCACGACCTGAGTCACCGGAGTCCCAGAGCTGGGCTCGGGGGTGGAGGTCACGACCTGAGTCACCGGGGTCCCAGAGCAGTTCTGCGGCTCACAGCACAGCACCCGGATCTCGTAGTTGAGGCACATCTTGAAGGGGCCCTTCTGGTCCTCGTTCCGGCACACCAGCCCCACGTCGGGGTGGCAGCGCACCACCTGGCCCAGCTGCTCGATGCCGACGTCAGGGTGGTTCTTGGCTCTGCACTCCAGCCCGCCGATGTAGTCCTGGAGCCCGCAGACCTTCTCCCTCTGCTGATGATGTGGCTGTAGGTCTCAAGTCTCCCCGTGGGGCCCAGGGGTCGGAAGTCCACGTCCACCCAGCGGGTCCAGGAGCACCGGGCTGGCAAGCTGAGGTCCCAGTTATGGGGTGGGAGGTCGGAGAAGTAGGAGGAGTGGTGGTTATGGGAGTAGAGGTTGTGCTGGTGGAGGGAGTAGAGGTTGTACTGGTAGCAGGAGTAGAGGTTGTGCTGGTAGCGGGAGTAGAGGCTGTGCTGGTAACGGGAGTAGAGGTTGTGCTGGTGGTGGGAGTAGAGGTTGTGCTGGTAACGGGAGTAGAGGTTGTGCTGGTGGGAGGGGGGGAGGTGTAAGTGGCGGTGTGGTTTTGGGCCGTGGTGAGTAGGGTTTTGCTGGTGGAGGGTAGATTGCTGGTAGCGAGTAGGTGGCTGGTAGTGGGAATAGAGGTTGTGCTGGTGGAGGGAGTAGAGGTTGTGCTGGTAACGGGAGTAGAGGTTGTGCTGGTGGTGGGAGATGAGGTTGTGCTGGTGGCGCGAGTAGAGGTTGTGCTGCTGGCATGAGTAGAGGTTATGCTGGTGACAGGGACGATGTGGGTGGGGGTCCCAGAGCAGTTCTGTGGCTCACAGCACAGCACCCGGATCTCGTGAGTTGAGGCACATCTTGAAGGGGCCCTTCTGGTCCTCGTTCCGCACACCAGCCCCACGTCGGGTGGCAGCGCACCACCTGGCCCAGCTGCTCGATGCCGATGTCAGGGTGGTTCTCGGCTCTGCACTCCAGCCCGCCGGACGTAGTCCTGGAGCCCGCAGACCTTCTCCCCTCTGCTGATGATGTGGCTGTAGGTCTCGAGTCTCCCCCGTGGGGCCCAGGGGTCGGAAGTCCACGCCCACCCATCGGGTCCAGGAGCACCGGGCTGGCAGGCCGAGGTCCCAGTTATGGGGTGGGAGGTCGGAGAAGTAGGAGTGGTGGTTATGGGAGTAGAGGTTGTGCTGGTGGTGGGAGTAGAGGTTGTGCCAGTGGCATGAGTAGAGGTTTTGCTGGTGGAGGGAGTAGAGGTTGTGCTGGTAGCCGGAGTAGAGGTTGTGCTGGTAGTGGGAATAGAGGTTGTGCTGGTGGAGGGAGTAGAGGTTGTGCTGGTAACGGGAGTAGAGGTTGTGCTGGTGGTGGGAGATGAGGTTGTGCTGGTGGCGCGAGTAGAGGTTGTGCTGCTGGCATGAGTAGAGGTTATGCTGGTGACAGGGACTGATGTGGGTGGGGGGGGTCCCAGAGCAGTTCTGTGGCTCACAGCACAGCACCCGGATCTCGTAGTTGAGGCACATCTTGAAGGGGCCCTTCTGGTCCTCGCTCCGGCACACCAGCCCCACGTCGGGTGGCAGCGCACCACCTGGCCCAGCTGCTCGATGCCGACGTCAGGGTGGTTCTCGGCTCTGCACTCCAGCCCGCCGACGTAGTCCTGGAGCCCGCAGACCTTCTCCCCTCTGCTGATGATGTGGCTGTAGGTCTCGGTCTCCCCGTGGGGCCCAGGGGTCGGGAAGTCCACGCCCACCCATCGGGTCCAGGAGCACCGGGCTGGCAGGCCGAGGTCCCAGTTATGGGGTGGGAGGTCGGAGAAGTAGGAGTGGTGGTTATGGGAGTAGAGGTTGTGCTGGTGGTGGAGTAGAGGTTGTGCCAGTGGCACGAGTAGAGGTTTTGCTGGTGGAGGGAGTAGAGGTTGTGCTGGTAGCCGGAGTAGAGGTTGTGCTGGTAGTGGGAATAGAGGTTGTGCTGGTGGAGGAGTAGAGGTTGTGCTGGTAACGGGAGTAGAGGTTGTGCTGGTGGTGGGAGATGAGGTTGTGCTGGTGGCGCGAGTAGAGGTTGTGCTGCTGGCATGAGTAGAGGTTATGCTGGTGACAGGGACGATGTGGGTGGGGGTCCCAGAGCAGTTCTGTGGCTCACAGCACAGCACCCGGATCTCGTAGTTGAGGCACATCTTGAAGGGGCCCCTTCTGGTCCTCGTTCCGCACACCAGCCCCACGTCGGGTGGCAGCGCACCACCTGGCCCAGCTGCTCGATGCCGATGTCAGGGTGGTTCTCGGCTCTGCACTCCAGCCCGCCGACGTAGTCCTGGAGCCCGCAGACCTTCTCCCCTCTGCTGATGATGTGGCTGTAGGTCTCAAGTCTCCCCCGTGGGGCCCAGGGGTCGGAAGTCCACGCCCACCCAGCGGGTCCAGGAGCATCGGGCTGGCAGGCCGAGGTCCCGGTTATGGGGTGGGAGGTCGGAGAAGTAGGAGTGGTGGTTATGGGAGTAGAGGTTGTGCTGGTGGTGGGAGTAGAGGTTGTGCTGGTGGTGGGAGTGGAGGTTGTGCTGGTGGTGGGAGTGAAGGCTGTGCTGGTTTCGGGAGTAGAGGTTGTGCTGGTGGTGGGAGTAGAGGTTGTGCTGGTGGTGGGAGTGGAGGTTTTGCTGGTGGTGGGAGTAGAGGTTGTGCTGGTGGTGGGAGTGGAGGCTGTGCTGGTTTCGGGAGTAGAGGTTGTGCTGGTGGAGGGAGTAGAGGTTTTGGTGGCATGAGTAGAGGTTGTGCTGGTTGTGGGAATAGAGGTTGTGCTGGTAGTGGGAGTAGAAGCTGTGCTGGTGGTGGGAGTAGAGGTTGTGCTGGTGGAGGGAATAGAAGTTGTGCTGGTGGTGGGTGTAGAGGTTGTGCTGGTAACGGGAGTAGAGGTTGCACTGGTAACGGGAGTAGAGGCTGTGCTGGTGGTTGGAGTAGAGGTTGTGCTGGTAATGGGAGTAGAGGTTGTGCTGGTGGTTGGAGTAGAGGTTGTACTGGTAGTGGGAGTAGAGGTTGTGCTGGTGGTGGGAGTAGAGGTTGTGCTGGTAACGGGAGTAGAGGTTGTGCTGGTGGTGGGAGATGAGGTTGTGCTGGTGGCGCGAGTAGAGGTTGTGCTGCTGGCATGAGTAGAGGTTATGCTGGTGACAGGGACGATGTGGGTGGGGGTCCCAGAGCAGTTCTGTGGCTCACAGCACAGCACCCGGATCTCGTAGTTGAGGCACATCTTGAAGGGGCCCTTCTGGTCCTCGTTCCGGCACACCAGCCCCATCGCCGGGGTGGCAGCGCACCACCTGGCCCAGCTGCTCGATGCCGATGTCAGGGTGGTTCTCGGCTCTGCACTCCAGCCCGCCGACATAGTCCTGGAGCCCGCAGACCTTCTCCCCTCTGCTGATGATGTGGCTGTAGGTCTCGAAGTCTCCCCGTGGGGCCCAGGGGTCGGGAAGTCCACGTCCACCCATCGGGTCCAGGAGCACGGGGCTGGCAGGCCGAGGTCCCAGAGGTGACGGCTCTGTGCGTGGTGCTGTGCGGCGCACGTGGGGCGTGCTGGCGGTGGGGCTGGTGCCCGCCCGCACTCGTCCACCAGCTCGCAGCACTGCATTCGGATCTGGTAGTTGTAGCAGATCGGCGGTAGCTGGTCCCTGTTCAGACAGAGCAGCCCCACCTGCGTGTCACACACCAGCGTCTGCCCCAGCTCGGCCAGCGGCGTGTCGGGGAAGCGCTCAGCCCGACACTCCACCCTGCTCGGTGCCCGGCAGAAGCGGTAGCCTTTGGCCCTCAGGTTGGAGAACGTGTCGAAGTCGCCCCGTTTCTGTCCGGCTTGGGGGTAGCTGCCATCGATCCAGGGTGTCCAGGAGCAGCGTTCTCGGAGGCAGGGCACCCTGCCCGACGTGGAGCCGGGGGTGTCGGTGTGGGCCTGGTGGTAGAGGAGGTGGGCGGGCAGGCCCGGGGGCACAGCACAGCACCCGGACCTGGTAATTGCGGCACCGCCCCGACGTCTGCTCGCTGTTGACAGGTCAGCCCCGTGGCCAGGCTGCACTGCACCTTCTGTCCCAGCGCCTCCAGCGGAACCTCGGGGGCATCCTCCGCACGACACTGCACTTCCCGAGGTGCCTGGCACACCTGCTGCCCGTGGGCACGTAGGGTTGTCCAGGGTTTCAAAGTCGCCACTGTCCCTGCCCTGTCCTGGGCGGCTGACGTCCAGCCATCCTGACCACTGGCAGTCTTCCCCGCAGCCTGGAGTCGTGGGCGGCACTGGCCTTGCCGTGCTGGGCTTCGAGCGCTGTGTGGTGGTCCTGGGGCTGGGTGTGGGCGTGGACGTGACCCCTGGGGGGCAGGAGGAGACCAGATGAGGTCCAGGTATAGCCACGGGGGACCCTGCAGACCGTCGCCCCTTTCCCTCCCCATCCCACCTCCAGAATCTGCACCTGGACCCTGAAAATTAGGGCTCCTGGGCCCTTGGAGCAGCCCTGAGACAGCCTCAGGGCACCTGCAGGCTCCCAGTGGGAGAGGAAGGACTGGAAGGGCTTGGGACTGGGGCAAGAGGCTGCGCCTAGGACGGGCTTCAGGACCGGCTGATGGACCAGCTGACCCTCCGTGCTTAGGGCCACTGCGCCTAGAAGGGGCTTCAGGACCGGCTGACGGACCAGCTGACCCTCCGTGCTTAGGGCCATTGCACCTAGAAGGGGCTTCAGGACCGGCTGACGGACCAGCTGACCCTCCGTGCTTAGGGCCACACCCGCAACACTCAGGGCTTCCTCCTAGCTCTGCACTCAGGAATTACCCTGGGGTCCTAGGGAGACCAGGTGGGATGCCGGGAGCGAACCTGGTCGACCAGCATCTGTGCTATAGCTCCAGCCATATCACATATATTATATCCTCTCGGTGCTTTGGGGAGCAAACCAGGACCCTGTCCTGCCAGGGACGGAGAAGCTCACGGCTGCAGGTAAGGCAGACACTGGCGAACCCCTTGGGGCGCCCTGGCCTCTACCGTGCGTGGAGAAGGTGAAGGTGGTAGGAGGTGCAGGGGTGCTGGGGCGACTCCAGGATGCGCCTCAATGGTGCCGCCAGCCCCGCAGCTGGCGTGAGATGCAGCCGCCCGTGCCGCCGGTGGTGTTGTAGATGGGGTCGCCTGGGCGGAATCTCAGCCCCCGTAGGTGCAGACGCAGGCTGGGTGCAGAGGGGTGTCAGGGACAGGCGCTGGCGGGGCCGAGGCCCAGTGGGGCGGGCTTGTGGGATGGGGCGGGGATTCGGGGGCGGGGCTGAGCTGGGCGGGGCGGGCCAGCACTAAGCACTCCCCAGTCGACCCTCCACTCACCTTCGCTGTCGTACACACACTCACGCCGCTCGGTGCACATGCTGGGGACAGGAGCAGGTTAGAGGCTGGCGGACAACTACTGGGATCCCCATCCAGGCTGAGTTCACGCCCTAACACTCTGGGGCCGTGTCCAAGGGGCCACCCCCAAAGGCCTGAGCTCATCCGCTGGATCCCCTTTGCTGCACCCCGCCCCCACACACACCCTCTCAGCCTGCTCAGACCAGCAGGAGCTAGGCAGGGACCTGGGAGCCAGCAGCCGGCCCCCCTCACACCACCTGTGTGGTCACTCACCAGGACTGGCAGGTCTGCTCTGCGGGCACCTGTGCTCCCGGCAGGTAAACCTGGCCTGCAACGCTGCAGGGGTGGGTGGTGGTGGTGGGCACTTGGCCACACACTGCATCCGGTCTTCATCGAAAATGGGAGCCTCTGGAGGGCACTTGGGGTAGCAGCCTGCAAGGCAAGAGACCCGAGTCCAGTGGAGACACTCGCCCACACGGCGGGATGCCCCGCCCCACGTCGCGGTGAAGCCCCGCCCATACCCAACCAGGCCCGCCCCGCATTGAGGGAAGCTCCGCCCACATCGAGGAAGCCCCCACCCACGTTGAGGGAAGCTCTGCCCACAGGAAGGGAGCCCTGCCCACACCCCAGGGAAGCCCCGCCCCTAGGTGCTTCAGTGATGAACTCCAGTGACCGGTGCTCACCCTCCAAGCCAGGTAGGTCGTGCAGGCAGTGGCCACTGGGGTTCCGGCAGGTCCGCATGCAGGGCACCCCGCAGGGCTGATAATGCCATTCGCACTGGCCCCTCAGGGTTGTAGTAGTCGCAGAAGAGGGCTGGGGGAGGGAGGGCTCATCAGGGTCCCAGAGACCCTCCCAGGCTCGTGTCCCCCTACCCTGGCCGTCCAGTGTCCAGACGACAGCTGGGGCAGCAGGAGCACGTGCCCAGGGAATGAGGAACAGCCCATCCCGGCTCCATACGGCTGGGCCACAGGGTTCCAGAACCTGCCAAGCCCGCCGCCCCTCTGCCTTCCCCTCAGGGTACTCACGGCAGATGTCGGGGTCCTCCAGGACACGCACACGCCCACGTCGGGGCAGGCCTGGGCGTAGGCGGCCACGGCTGTGCAGAAACACTCACAGTCCCCGCCCGAGTCACAGGCACACGCTGCCGCTCACGCAGGCCTCGTGAGTACTTGGAGGGTTCCACCTGGGGCGCACAGGCTCGCTCAGGCTCCTCAGGGCCCGCGTGAGGCTCCCCTGCCCCCAGCCTCAGGCACCCCCACCCCTGGCCTGTGCCTACGTGGGCGTGGCAGGCGGCGAAGGTGGCGCTGTTGATGAGGCTGCACTGCTTCTGGGCCCAGGACCTGCGGTACGGGTTGGCCGCGCAGGGCCTCCCTGGGCGGGCGGGCGTCCGGGCAGGACGGGGAGAACTTCCAGCTGTTGCCGAACTCCAGGGCGCTGCCCACCACAGACTGGCCCCGCGTGGTGAAGTCGTTGATGGCCTTGTCGTCAAAGTTCCCGCAGAGCCCGCAGACCCGCCCCGCGGACACACAGCTGGTGACTCGGGGGGGGGGAGCCACCTGCCGCCTGCGGCCGCCGGCACACAGGGACACAGCGGCCGAGTCCGCTCAGCCTCTCCCAAGTAGGAGGGTGCTGGGGGCCATGGTGGGCTTCTGGACCCCTCAAGAACAGGCCTCGAGTAATGTGTGGTGAGTGCCCAGGGCCGGCTCCAGCCATTAACAACCTTTGGGAACTGGACCTCTCCTGAGGACGGCCAATGTCCAGCAGAGGGGACAGGTCATATACACAGAATCACCTGGGGCTCAGATACACACATGCACACACGCACGCGCACACACACGCCCACACATTCCCATGCACACGCATGCACACACAGTGCACACACGCACACACCCCGCACACACAGGTGCACACCCATGCATGCACACACACACCCACACACATACCCACACGCACGCACGCACCCCCCATGCACACATGTGCACCCCCACGTACGCATACACACGCACACACGCATACCCCCCCATGCACACACACACATACGCACACACACGCACACACACCCCGCACACACAGACATACACACGCACACACACGCATACCCCCGCAGACACACACATACGCATGCACACACACGTTCACACACACACCACAGCACACACGCATGCACACACCCCGCGCAAGCACACACATATGCATGCACACACACACGCACACACGCACCAGACATGCACACACACACGCACACACACGCACACATACGCACACACACGCACACACCCCACGCACATACATGTGCACACACCCACACACGCACGCAGTACACACCGTGCACACACATGTGCACACACATATGCATGCACGCCGCACACACACCCCTGCCCTCCCCGCCTGTCACTATCCGTGTCTCCGTCTCTGTCCTGACACCCATCCGCGCCCTCCCAGGCTGCACCTTGAACTCGGGTTCGAGCCTGAGGAAGAGGCTGGTCCTTCTGTCCCACAGCAGCACCAGGCCCGCCTGCGTGTCCACCACCAGGTAGATGCCCATCTGGCGGATGGAGAAGGGAGCTGCCCGCCCGGGGCCTTCTCGATCACCTCTGCCTTCCGTCGCTCAGCCTCAGCCTCGAAGCTCTGTGGGGAGAAGGTCGCTCAGGGCCGCAGCACGGCTGGGGCTGCCCGCGGGTGTCCGGCCCGCCCACTCACCCCCAGGAAGAGCTTGATGGCCTTGAAAGCAGGTGGTGCCCGTGGAGCCACAGGGCACGTTCTCAGTGACCACTGCAGGGCGTCCTGGGAGCTGCCGTTCCCGCCACCACAGTGGTCCTGGGGAGAGGAGCCATCAGGGGGCCTGTGGGGCCTGTGACCCACCTGGGCCTGCCGTCGGGGCGCTGTGGGGGCCTGCCCCACCCGGCCTGTCCTGTACCTGGCCCGACCCTGGCCCGGCTCTGTACCTGCAGCAGTGTATACTCGCAGTTGCCGCTGAAGCTGTAGCGCTGGCCGCCAAAAAGTGAGGTAGTGGCCGTCCCCGTACACCGCACAGGTGGCCAGGCAGGGCTCATCCGTGCACTGCCACTTCCTGTTGGCACAGGTGCTGCGGGTGGGGACGCTGGTTAGCTATGGCGGGAAGGGGGCAGGTGCCGGGCGACCGTAGCCTCCTGCCACGAGGAACCCGGGCCCCGACCGCCTGAACACGGAATGCACATACATGGACACACACACGGTCACGTGCATGCACACAGCATGCGCTGGCACACGTATGCACGTTCACAGACATGTACCCCTGCATTGCCCACGTGCACGGACATCATGCAGCACCATGCACAGGGACACACGTATGTTTGCGGACACAGATGTGCACGCACCAGGTGTTGCAGCCCACGCGGATGCTCTGGCCGGGCTGGTAGCTGGCCTCGTTGTGGACACAGGGACACTCCTCCTCGGACACGCAGCCACCGTCGCCGCCGGCCACCAGCCCATCGGGACACACGCAGCCGGACACGCACTGGGGTTATACTGTGGGCGGACCCGCTTCAGACGGGGGCAGGGATGGAGCCGCACACGGGGACGGGCAGTGGGGACACGGGGCAGCGGGTGTCGGGCCGACCCGGACTCACACAGGCCATATCCAGGGTGTGGCAGCTCTTCTGGCAGGCGGCCCCGGGTGTCCCGGGAGTGGCGTTGCGGCAGTCGACATAGACCATGGGGCGGCACAGACTGGGGAGGAGGACGCTGTCAGGAGCCAGAAACAGACCCGCCCCTCACTCACCACCCCCCACAACCGTCAGGACCCAAAACACCCCGCCCCTCGCTCACCACCCCGCATGGGCGGCTTCCAAACTGAAGGCCATCCGCCTCTGGTGTGTGCACACGCCTGTGTCCACATGTGGTGTGTGCCTGAATGCCTGTGTGCGCCTGAGCAGTGTGAGTCTATATGCCTGTTTGGTGTGTCAGTGTATGCCCGTATGGTGTGTGTCTGTGTTGTGTGTCTGTATGTGCCTGTGTGAGATGTGTCTATGTGTGTGTGTCTGTGTGGTGTGTGTGCACCTGTGTGTATGTGTGTGTGCGCACCTGTGTGTCTGTGTGGTGTGTGCGCACCTGTGTGTGATGTGTGCACCTGTGAGTCTGTGTGGTGTGTGTGCACCTGTGTGTCTGTGTGGTGTGTGCACCTGTGTGTGATGTGTGTGTGCACCTGTGTGGTGTGTGTGTACACCTGTGTGTCTGTGTGGTGTGTGTGTGCACCTGTGTGTCTGTGTGGTGTGTGTGCACCTGTGTGTGTGCACACCTGTGTGTGATGTGTGTGCACCTGTGTGGTGTGTGTGTGCACCTGTGTTGCCTGTGTGTGAACCCAGCAGGCCGTGCTGACCCAGACTCCAATCACGGACCCCTGTGTGGAGCCCCTTGAGCTCGGGGGTCATCAGGGCCCTCACTCCCGACCTCACCTGAAGGCCGGCTCGGTTTCCCGATGCAGCTGAGCGCGCCTTGTGAGCAGGTGCTGTGGCAACAGGGCTCTCGTCAGAGGGGCCGCCCGAGCCCCCAACAGCCACCCCACGGGAGGCTCTTACCAGAGGGCCCCGTTCTCATGCAGCGACTCCCGCTGGGGACCACGGAGCCCCCCGTGGTAGCAGGGGCAGCTGCTGGCCGGCACACACTTCCCTTGGTCGCCCAGGAAGGTGTCAGGCGGGCAGGTGCAGCCGTCCACAGGCACAAAGCTGACAGCGCAGGTGACGCCCTCGACGCCCGGGCCCTGCAGGTGGGCTGGCAGGTGCGGACGTGATACTGGTAGGTCAGTGACTTGGGGCAGCTGGTCACGGGCTTCACTGTGAGGCAACAGGAGTCGTCAGCAGTGCCGGACCCCGAACTCACCCCTGGCCCGTCCCCACGACCCGACCCGGCCCATCCCCCATAGCTGGTCCTGGCGGGGCCCCTGAGTCCCGTGTGGGCCGTGGACACTCAGGTGCAGCCGTGGACACTCAGGTGCAGCCGTGGACACTCACCGCAGGCGCCGTCCCTCCAGCCGGCCAGCAGCACGCCCCTTGGCGGCACAGGCGCACGTAGGCGGACAGCGCGCACACATGCAGTCCTCGCTCTTCTCGCAGTTACACGTGTCGAACATGCAGTTCTGGGGCGGGTGCGGGCGTCAGCAACCCCCTGTGGCCCCCCCCCGGTCCCCCAGCCCTTGATGGACCCCCACCCTACAGCTGGTTGTGGCTGTAGCCTTCCCTCTCACCCAGCGTGGCTGCGGGAGGCTGGTAGCCCAAACCAGCCAGACAGCAGGGAGGCCGGGCGCCGTTGGGGGGCTGGTGACCCTGGGAGGCGGCTGGGAGCAGCGGGGGTGGGCGCAGGCCTTACCGAGTAGTAGACGGTCGGGTTCAGCACAGCATGGCAGGGGGCAAACGGGCCCTGGGCGTCCGTGAGCCTGGAGCACCAATGCTGGGCATACTTCTCTGCAGACAGAGGCGGAGGGTCACGGCAGCCCGAGTGCACGGAGCCTGTGCGGACTCTGGCTGCGGTGGCCGGGCCCTGCCCTTCCGCCCTGCGGCCAGGAGACACCGTTGCCGGAGGGTGGGCACACCGCTCTCCACGCTGAGGGAGCAGGGGTCCTCGAAGCTGTTCCTGACGTTGGGGCAGGCGGCCTGGGTCTTCCAGGTGTTGGCAAGGCGGCCGCGGTGCCCTCTACCACACCACTGAGAGCGCCGGAAGTCGTCTGCCTGGTTCTGGCTGAAGTTCCCGCAGAGGCCTGGGGGCGGGGGGTGTGAGCCCCACCTGGGTGGCGCTGGGGCGGGAGGGGGGGGTGTGCTGGGTGCTGCTTACCGCAGGTCTGCCTCGCAGCGGGGCTCCAGCCGCACGAACACCTGCATGGTGGGCACCAGCTGGACCGCCAGCTGCAGGCCCAGCTGCGTGTGGGCGATGATGAAGAAGGTGGAGGGCCGGAACAGGGTGACGTTGGCTGAGGACAGAGTGACGCTGGCTGGGGCACGGGCGGGGAGGCGGGAGGGGGGCGGGGCAGGGTCTGCGGGAGGGCCGGGGCAGGTGTTGGGCAATGGGCCCGGGTCTTAGGGAGTGCAGGGCCCACCTGCAGACACGGGCAACTGCGTGTAGACGTGGTTCACAAACACTTCCCCGCTGGCCTTGAGCTCCACCACCTGTGGGGAGGGGAGGGGGTCAGATGCTCACACCAGGGACCACCCCGGCACTCACACCAGCCCAGGGACCACCCCACACGCTCACACCAGCCCAGGGACCACCCCCACACGCTCACACCAGCCCAGGGACCACCCCACACGCCACACCAGCCCAGGGACCACCCCAGACGCTCACACCAGCCCAGGGACCACCCCAGACGCTCACACCAGCCCAGGGACCACCCCCACACGCTCACACCAGCCCAGGGACCACCCACCACACCTCCCACACCAGCCCAGGGACCACCCCACACGCTCACACCAGCCCAGGGACCACCCCATACGCTCACACCAGCCCAGGGACCACCCCACACGCTCACACCAGCCCAGGGACCACCCCACACGCTCACACAGCCCAGGGACCACCCCCACACGCCACACCGCCCAGGGACCACCCCAGACGCTCACACCGCCCAGGGACCACCCCACACGCCACACCAGCCCAGGGACCACCCCACACGCTCACACCAGCCCAGGGACCACCCCACACGCTCACACCAGCCCAGGGACCACCCACATGCTCACACCAGTCCAGGGACCACCCCACACTCACACCAGTCCAGGGACCACCCCACACGCTCACACCAGTCCAGGGACCACCCCACACGCTCACACTGGCCCAGGGACCACCCCAGATGCTCACACCAGTCCAGGGACCACCCCGACACTCACACCAGTCCAGGGACCACCCCACACCCTCACACCGCCCAGGGACCACCCTCCGCACACTCACACTGGCCCAGCGACCAGCCCAGCTCAGGGGGCTCCTCACAGGAGGACCTGTGTCCCTCAGCCGCCATTTCTCAGGTCTGGGGGCCTCAGCCAGCGGTGTTTGGGGCCGCAGCCAGCGGTGTTTGGGGGCCGCACCCAGCGGTGTTTGGGGGAGCTGGGCGGTGAGGGGGTCATGCCCTGGCCCCGCTCGCACTCCGTCCTCCGAGCCCCTCTGCAGCCCCCAGAACTGCTGCCTTTGCGACAGAGTATGGAGGCTGGAGGCCCCCCACCCCCGCACCCCGGCAATCCCTAGGGACGCGCTCACCGTCTGCCCTGAGCCCACACTCAGCGTCACGCTCTTCAAGCAGCTCTCGCTGTCTGACAGTCCGCACCGGCGCAGCTCGGCCAGCACTGAGAAGGCTGCGCCCTGCAGGGGCTGGGGCGCGGCACAGTGGCACAGGGCTCCGCTCTGCCCGCTGATCGCCTGGCCCCACCCTGGTCGCGCTAGGCCCCGCCCACAGCAGCCGGCCCCGCCCCAGCAGCCAGGCCCCGCCCGCAGCCGGCCCGCCCCCAGCATCCAGGCCCCGCCCGCGGCCCCGCCCCAGCAGGCCCCGCCCACACCCAGAGGCCGTGGCTCCTCTGCCTCCCCACATCCAGGGCGCCCCAGCCCCGTGGCCCCTCACACCTTGGCCAGCACGTAGCTGCAGTCCCCGTGCACTGTGTACTGCCTGTCGTCAAACGTGGAGACGGGCGCCGCCCAGAACCGCGCAGGTGCCTGGGCACGGCACCTCCTGGCAAGTCCAGCGGCCCGCAGGAACAGGTGCTGTGGGCGAGACAGCCTTGAGGCCTGGGCCTGCTCCCGGCTGCCCGCGCCGCCGGCCTCCAGAGAAGGGCAGGCGCCGGCTCTGCGGCGACTAAGGCGACCCAGCGGTGCTGGCCGGGTTGCTGCGGCGGCGCCTACCACTCGGCGCAAGTCCGTGGAGTAGCTGGCCCCGGGGCGTAGGCGGCCCCTTGTGCACGCAGTGGCACTGGCCCACGGAATGCAGCCGGTCTGGCCGATGTCATCGAACACGGTCCCTGGGTGTGGGAGAGAGGCGCGTGAGCGCCAAGGCCTTGCACGTGCCAACCCAGGTTCCACCCCGAGAACGCTGCCAGGAGTGACCCCGAGGGCCGCTGGGTGTGACGGAGACCCAAGGACACCAGATCGTCCCTGCAGGGAGATGCACCGCGTGCAGCTGGACCGAGCCGCCTGGGAGCAGGGCCAGCCTCTGCTGGGGGGCCTCCTGCCCCGCAGGCCGTGGTGGAGGGGAAGCTGAGGGGGCCAGGGGTAGGGGCCTTGGGAGGGGCTGCGATGGGCGGAGTCGGTGGGACACAGCAGTGGGGCGGGGGCCTGGACTGGAGGCGGATGGGACGAGGCAGAATGAGGGGATAGGGCAGGGCCTGTGGTGGGGCGGGCGGGCGGGACCTGTGCCAGGGCGGCAGGGCCTTGGCGGGCAGGGCCTGTGCCAGAGGCGGGGCGGGGCGGGGCCTTGGCGGGGGAGCAGGGCTTTGGTGGGCGGGGCCTGGGGCCTTGGCGGGGGCAGGGCCTGGGCGGGCGGGGCCTGGGCGGGGCAGGGCCTTGCCAGGGGCAGGGGCGGGGCCTGTGTCCTGGGCGGGCGGGCCCTGGCGGCCGGGGCCAGGGCAGGCCCCCGGCTAGGCAGGCCAGGCCGTTCCCGGCGTCTCACCTTCCGGGCAGAAGCAGCCGGCCATGCAGTGTTCATCGCAGAGCTGGGAGCGCCCGATTGGAGCAGGTGTCAGCACAGGGCGAGCCACACTCCCGGTGTTGCATGCCGAGGTAGCAGGTGGCAGCTGGGGTGGGGGAACAGTTTGGTTATGCACCGCCCCCTAGGGCTTGGGCGGGCAGGTGCGCTGGCACTCACGGCAGAGGTCCGGGCTGCGCCAGTCCAGGGACGCCCTCCGGCGTGGGCACACTGGCGGGAGAACTCGGCCAGAGTGTCGCACACGCAGCTGGTGACGTCGCTGTGCTCACAGGCACACAGGTCGTGTCTGCACGCATCCAGGTAGCCGCTGGGCTCCACCAGGCCGCTGCAGCCGGAGAAGAGGCGGCCGTGCAGGAGCGCCCCGCAGATGCCCTGGAGGGGACAGCGCCCAGTCCAGCCCGGCCCGGCCCGGCCTGGCCCGGCCGGACAGGCCCCGCCCCGCCCCGCCCAGCCCAGCCCGGTCCAGCCCCGCCCAGCCCAGTCCAGCCCAGCCCAGCCCCGGCCCAGCTCTGCGCCCGGGCGGACCCCGCCCTTCACTCACGGAGTCGGTGGAGCAGTTCCGGGCAGTCTCAGGGACAGGGTCCTGGCACTGCCCGTGGGGCCGTCCATCTTCTGCAGGTTTCCGAACTCCAGGGGGGTCACCCCGACACCTGCAGGGGGCACCTCAGGGTCTGTGCCCCCGCGCCCCTCACCCCACATCTCACCTCTGCTTACCCCACACCCGCCCTCACCTCCCAGCTCTCTCCTCTCCTTATGTCCTGTCTCTCCTTTTTTTTTTTTGGGTCACACCCGCGATGCTCAGAGGTTACTCCTGGCTCTTCGCTCAGGAATTTCTCCTGGCGCTGCTCGGGGGACCCTATGGGTTGCCGGGATTGAACCCAGGTTGGCCGTGTGAAAGGCAAATGCCCTCCCCGCTGTGCTGTCGCTCAGGCCCTGTCCCTCCTCTCCTCGTCCATGATCTCCTCACGCCCATGACTCTCCCTCTCCCTCACCCCCTCTCTGGAGCCCCGACACCCTCCCCTCACCCGCTGAGACACACATCTGCTCAGGGCCTTGAGGAGCCTGGAGGCAGTGCGGAAGGAGAGCCCTGGGCTTCATACACACAGAGGTGCGGGCGAGCACGAAGGCGGCGGCGCCGTGCGCGGCCGGGCTGTGTGCGTGGCGCGCCGGGGCTGCGTGCGTGTGCGCGCGCCGCGGCGCGGGTTGTGCGTGCGCCGGGCTGTGCGGCGTGCGCCGGGCTGTGCGTATGCGCGCCGGTTGTGTCGCGGCGCGCGCCGGGCTGTGCGTGCGCGCGCCGGGCTGTGTAGCGCGTGTGCGTGCGAGCGCCGGGCGTGCGCGGCGCGGGGCTGTGTAGCGTGCGCGGGCTGTGTGCGTGCGTAGCGCGGGCTGTGTGTCGCGTGGCGCCGGGCGCCGGCGCGGGGCGTGTGTGCGCGCGCGCCGGGCTGTGCGTGCGTGCGCCGGGCTGTGCGTGCGCGCCGGGCTGTGCGTGCGCGCGGCGCCGGGCTGTGCGCGGCGCGGCGCCGGGCTGTGCGTACGTGCGCCGGCTGCGTGGCGCGCGCCGGGCTGTGGAGGCGGGGCGTCCGGCGCTGGCCGGGCTGTGTGTAGCGCGCCGGGCTGTGTGTGCGTGCGCGGGCTGTAGTGTGCGTGGCGCCGGGCTGTGCGTGCGTGCGCGGGCTGTGTGTGCGTGCGCTGCCAGCGTGCGCCTGGCCAGCACCCCAAGACTGGGGAGCAGCCCTACAGAGGTTGGGTGCAGGCACGTAGTGGCCCCGCCACACCAGGAAACTGGTGAGGGTGGCAGGGACAGGGCTCAGCGGGCACCTGGGAGCAAAAGGTCCAGGCGACGGGTGAGGCTGCAGCTGAGGCTGCGCCCGAGGCAGAGCAACAGGCAGAGCAACAGGCAGAGCAGCAGACGGCCAAGAGCTGCCCAGTTCGGCTGACAGCCGGTGGCAGTGTGCTGAGTGCACACGTGAGCTGGGCTGTGTTGCTGGGCCACGTAGGCTTGTGTGATGTGCGTGTAAGCAAAGTGAGCGTGTGTGCTGAGCTGTGCAGTGTGAGCTCAGGTGTGTGTGCATGCCTGCACGCGCTGCGTGGGGCTCTGAGCAGGCCTCACCATGGGGCTGAACTCGCTGAGGTCGGGTCTCTCCGTTGAAGTCTCCGCAGAGTCCACAGGTCTGGTTCCGCATATTTGGGATCCAGCTCCAGCTGTGGGGGACACACCGGATGCTGGCACCCCACAGGGCACCCTCCGGGCACCCCCAGATGCCAGGCACCTCCCGGGAGGCAAGGACAGCGGGGTGGAGCTTCCCAGCGGGTCAGGGGCGCAGGTCAACATCCGTCCGCCCCCCCCCCCGCAGCCCAGGCGCTCCGGGGCTCACCAGGAGGCTGTCGTCCTGGTTCCACATGAACACCAGGCCCAGCCGGGCTGTGACCCTTCAGGTAGCTGCCGCTTGCTCGATGGTGACGCCCAGCTGGCTGAAGGGGAGCTGGACTCTGCAGAGAGAGGGACAGGCTGAGAGGGTCCCTGTGCTCACCGGCCGGCTGCTGGGCCCAGGCACCCTGGGGGGGAGTGGAGGTGGGGCCCGGTAGACTCGCCAGCACAGCTCACTGACAGCTGAAGACCACGCCCACCACCAGGCCCGCCGGGGACAGACCACGCCCCGGCAGGCCACGCCCCGTCAGGCCACGCCCCCGTCAGACCACGCCCGCCGGCCACGCAGACCACGCCTGAGGCCACGCCTAGGACAGGCCGCGCCCCCGACCAGGCCGCCCGTCAGACCACGCCCCGTCAGACCACGCCCCAGGACAGGCCGCGCCCCGGGACAGACTCACGGGTTGCCGTCCACCAGCACGGCTTGCCCCCGACAGCTGCAGGACCACGCCGCCCAGCTTCATCGTGATGCCGCACAGGAGTGGTGGCGTTAGGCCTTGGGGCAGCGCCGCAGCTGTACGCGTTGAAGTCCTCAGAGGCGCCCGCCGCAGTGCGCCGGACAGCACGAAGTTGCAGAGCCCGGGAAGCGGAAGACGGCGCCGCCGAAGGTCTTATAGTGGGAAGTCGCCCACGCGGCTGCACACCCGCCGTTGCGCGGGTTGGGGGCTGCGGGCAGAGCAGGGCCGCCTGAGGCTCGCCTCAAGGGCCCTGGAAGACTGGGGACCCGGAGTGGGACGGAAGGGACCCCCCCACCCGCCGCAGTCTCGCTCACCTCGCACCACAGGGACGGTCCGCAGGGGCGGGAGGGTGGTCGTCCTGTGCTCGGAGGCATCTGTGGAAAGGGGAAGCATGGGGGGACTCCGAGGGGCCCAGCCCAGCTCCCCACACACCGGGTGCAGGCACAGGAGCCACCTGAACCTGAGGACGCCGCTGGGGACCCTGGCCCGGGAGGGGACCCCAGCCCTTGGCTCCATGAGACCCCACGTTCCCAGGAGCCAGGATCTCAGGGACTCCGGAGCCAGTAAAGCAGCCCAGACGCTCCGACTCTGAGGCTGGGGAGTGTTAGTGTGTGTGTGTGTGTGTGTGTGTGCACAGTGTGTGCACGCTGTGTGCGCAGCGTGTGTAATGCGTGTGTGTGCTATGTGTGTGTGTGTGTGCGTATGTGTGTGTGTGTGCGTGTGTGTGTGTGTGTGTGTGTGTGACTGTAAGCGAGTGGGCTCTGGGCATTGCCTGCCTCTCCCAGGGCCTGAGACATCTGCTCTGTGGGGGCCAGGCTGGGCCCTTGGTCCCGAGACCTGGTCGTTGGATGGGACAGAAGCCGAGCTGAGCGACCCCGGCCTGTCACGGTCCCTGCAGCAGGTCCCGGCCTGAGCCATGGGGTCACAGTGGAGAACTCACCGGCCGGACGCTGCTGCACGGGCGCAGCTCTGGGAGAAGCCGAGGTCCACCGAGCTCTGCTGGGCCAGGCCTGGAGGAGCGGTGGGGTCTGAGCGGCAGGCCCAGGGGTCTCGGGGACCTGGAGCCCTCGGGGCCACTGTTGGCATCTGTCTGGCCAACGCAAGGGCCAGAACCCGAATTCCCTCAGGCCTGACCGCAGGAGAACTGAGGGCAGGAACATGTGGCTGCCCCCAAGTGGGTCTCTGTACACCCAGAGACCCCCAGCCACAGAGCAGGTGGTGCATTTCCGGAGTGCCAGGGGCTAGGACAGAAGCACACAGCCTCACTGGGCACCAGCAGGGAAGGGAGAGCTCCACCCGGAGCCTGTCGCCCATGCTCAGGACCCCAGCGGGGACAGCTGGTGTAGGGATGGGGGCTCCTGACTCTGGCCCACGGGCAGGGGACCTGGGCGTGCCCACCTCCTCCCCAGCAGAGACCCCTGGAGCCCGTGTCCTTCCGGCCCGAGAAGGCTGGGGGGGAGGCCTGGAAGGGCAGTTCCCTCGGGCTGCCTCGGGGTCCCAGAGCCCCCCACAGGCCTGAGAGGCCGGACTGAGCCAGGGAGTGGGGAAGGTGGGGCCGCCCACCGCTGCAGCCCAAGGGCCCCCTCACATCCGAAGGCTGCAAGATGAGGACCAGCTACAGCATTGAGGCAAGACCCAGCCATGGGCCCCTGAGGCCCGGACAGGGGCCCGGAATCCCACAGCCGGGACCCCCAGAGCCAGAATCCCCACAGCCGGGACCCCCAGAGCCAGAATCCCCACAGCTGGGACCCCCAGAGCCAGAATCCCCACAGCCGGGACCCCCAGAGCCAGAATCCCACAGCCAGGACCCCCAGAGCCAGAATCCCCACAGCCGGGACCCCTCATCCAGAATCCCCACAGCTGAGACCCCCAGAGCCAGAATCCCTGCAGCCAGGACCCCACTGCTGGGCCCTCCCTGCTCTGGGATCCCCCAGCCAGGACCCTGCAGCTGGAATTCCCTCTTAACCAGGACCCTGTGTCCCCTCCAGCTAGGACCCTCCAGCCAAGATGTGGTGCCCCTGAGCCGCCCGCCTGCCAAGGGCCTGGCCACGACCCTCACCTGTGTGCCGGGCACAGGCCAGGGCCAGAGCCAGGGCCCAGAGGGGGCCAGCTTCCTCCGGCCGAGGCCCATCCTGGAGGAGAAGTCGGCGCCTCTAGGAGGGAGTCGGGGTTCAGGCACCTTTGTAGCCCCCGAGCTGGCACAGCCCTGAGGCTTCACGTAGGCAGGTGGGGCAGGGCCAGTGGGTCCCCTGACCAGGAAACATGGCACGACGGGCTGAGATGGGGCGTGCCTGCCAGGTGCGGCCGATTCCTGAGGGCGCCCTGCCAGGCCTCTGTCCAGCACCTCCCCAGGAAAAGTCCTCAGCCTGGCCCAGAGGCCGGTGCAACCCAGATGTGAAGCGATGAGGGAGGGAGGATGAATGCGAGAAGTGAATGAACGGGCGAGGAGGGAGAGCGAAGTGTGAGACTGAGTACGCCATGCCAGAGTGCGTGTGAGGGGGTGTGAGGGTGTAGGAGTGAGCACGTCAGCTGAGGGTGTGAGTGGAGTGAATATGTGAGTGTGTGAGAGTGTGAGTGTGTGGGGTGTGAGGGTGTAGGAGTGAGCACGTCGCTGAGGGGTGTGAGTGAGTGAATATGTGAGTGTGTGAGAGTGTGAGTGTGTGGGTGTGAGGGTGTAGGAGTGAGCACGTCGCTGAGGGTGTGAGTGAATGAGTATATGAGAGTGTGAGTGTGAGAGAGTGTATGAGGAGTGAGTGTATGGAGAGTGTGAGAGAGAGTGTGAGAGAGTGTAGAGAGTATGAGAGAGTGTAAGGAAAGAGTGTGAGTGTATGAGAGGTGTGAGAGTGTATGAGTGTGAAAGAGTACAAGAGTGTGAGTGTATGATAGTGTAAGAGAGTGTGAGTGTACAAATAAGTGAGCATGTCATTGAGGGTGTGAGTGAGTGTGAGTGTCTGAGAGTGTGAGAGTGTATGAATGAGAGCATGTCACTGGGGTGTGAGTGAGTGAATGTGAGAGAGTGTGTGAGTGAGTGTGTGACTGCGGAGAGAGGTGAGTGAGTGTGTGACTGCGGGAGAGAGTGTGAGTGAGTGTGTGACTGTGGGAGAGAGTGTGAGTGAGTGTGTGACTGTGGGAGAGAGTGTGTGAGTGAGTGTGTGACTGCGGAGAGAGAGTGTGTGAGTGAGTGTGTGACTGCGGAGAGTGTGTGAGTGTGTGACTGTGGAGAGAGTGTGAGTGAGTGTGTGACTGCGGGAGAGAGTGTGAGTGAGTGTGTGACTGCGGAGAGAGTGAGAGGAGTGTGTGACTGTGGGGAGAGAGTGTGTGAGTGTGACTGTGGAGAGAGTGTGGAGTGAGTGTGTGACTGCGGAGAGAGGTGAGTGAGTGAGTGTGTGACTGCGGGAGAGTGTGTGAGTGAGTGAGTGTGTGACTAGGGAGAGAGTGTGTGAGTGTGACTGCGGAGAGAGTGTGTGAGTGAGTGAGTGTGTGACTGAGGGAGAGAGTGTGAGTGAGTGTGTGATGAGGGAGAGAGTGTGTGAGTGAGTGTGTGACTGCGGAGAGAGAGTGTGTGAGTGAGTGTGTGACTGAGGGAGAGAGTGAGTGTGACTGTGTGGGAGAGAGTGTGAGTGAGTGAGTGTGTGACTGAGGGAGAGAGTGTGTGAGTGTGTGACTGCGGGAGAGAGTGTGAGTGAGTGTGTGACTGAGGAGAGAGTGTGTGAGTGAGTGAGTGTGTGACTGAGGGAGAGTGTGAGTGAGTGTGACTGCGGAGAGAGTGTGTGAGTGAGTGTGTGACTGCGGAGAGAGAGTGTGTGGAGTGAGTGTGTGACTGAGGGAGAGAGTGTGAGTGAGTGTGTGACTGAGGGAGAGAGTGTGTGAGTAGTGTGTGACTGCGGGAGAGAGAGTGTGTGAGTGGAGTGAGTGTGTGACTGAGGGAGAGAGTGTGAGTGGAGTGTGTGACTGCGGGAGAGAGAGTGTGTGAGTGTGTGACTGTGGAGAGAGTGTGTGAATGAGTGAGTGTGTGACTGAGGGAGAGAGTGTGTGAGTGTGTGACTACGGGAGAGAGTGTGAGTGAGTGTGTGACTGCGGGAGAGAGAGTGTGTGAATGAGTGAGTGTGTGACTGAGGGAGAGAGTGTGTGTGAGTGTGTGACTCCGGGAGAGAGTGTGTGAGTGTGACTGTGGGAGAGAGAGTGTGAGTGTGACTGCGGGAGAGAGTGTGTGAGTGTGACTGCGGGAGAGAGAGTGAGTGAGTGTGTGACTGCGGGAGAGTGTGTGAGTGAGTGTGTGACTGCGGGAGAGAGTGTGTGAGTGAGTGTGTGACTGCGGGAGAGAGAATGTGTGAGTGAGTGTGTGACTGAGGGAGAGAGTGAGTGTGAGTGTGACTTAGTGGAGAGTGTGTGAGTGAGTGTGTGACTGAGGGAGAGAGAGTGTGAGTGAGTGTGTGACTGAGGGAGAGAGTGTGAGTGAGTGACTGCGGGAGAGTGTGTGAGTGAGTGTGTGGATCATGGAGAGAGTGTGTGAGTGAGTGGAGTGTGTGACTGAGGGAGAGAGTGTGGAGTGAGTGTGTGACTGCGGAGAGAGAGTGTGTGTGTGAGTGTGTGACTGCGGAGAGAGAGTGTGTGAATGAGTGAGTGTGTGACTGAGGGGAGAGAGTGTGTGAGTGAGTGACTCGTGGAGAGAGTGTGAGTGTGTGACTGAGGGGAGAGAGTGTGTGAGGTGTGACTGCGGGAGAGAGTGTGTGAGTGTGACTGCGGGAGAGAGTGTTGGAGTGAGTGTGTGACTGCGGAGAGAGAGTATGTGAGTGAGTGTGTGACTGCGGGAGAGTGTGTGGAGTGAGTGAGTGTGTGACTGCGGGAGAGAGTGTGTGAGTGTGACTGCGGGAGAGAGTGTGTGAGTGTGTGACTGCGGGAAAGAGAGTGTGTGAGTGTGTGACTGTGGAGAGAGTGTGTGAGTGAGTGTGTGACTGCGGAGAGAGTGTGTGAGTGTGTGACTGCGGGAGAGTATGTGTGAGTGTGTGACTGCGGGAAAGTGAGTGTGTGAGTGTGTGACTCAGGAGAAGAGTGAGTGTGAGTGTGTGACTGCGGAGAGTGTGTGGAGTGAGTGAGTGTGTGACTGCGGGAGAGAGTGTGTGAGTGTGTGACTGCGGGAGAGTGTGTGAGTGAGTGAGTGTGACTGCAGGAGAGAGTGTGTGAGTGTGTGACTGCGGGAGAGAGTGTGTGAGTGTGTGACTGAGGGAGAGTGTGTGAGTGTGTGACTGCGGGAGAGTGTGTGAGTGAGTGTGACTGCAGGAGAGAGTGTGTGAGTGTGTGGCTGCGGGTGTGCATGAGTGACCCCTGGCTAGGGAGGCGCCAGGTGGCAGCTGGGAAAGGGGCTGAGGGGCTGGGTTGTTCCTTCTGCCCCGGGGCCACACAGGCCCCAGGGCCACACCCTGCCGTGAGAGTGGGCTGGACCGTCCAGCTGGGTCACTGTCCCCCAGCCAGAGTAGCCTTGCCCAGCCCCAGCCCCAGAAGCAGCGCTGAGGCTGCTGAGGGTCCAGGTGCACAACCGGCCTGTCCTGAGAGTCCTCCAGGGCACAGAGGCCGAGGGAGTCGCAAAGCAGGTGCCCCGGACCCCCGTGCCCACCCCTAGGTAGCTGCTCTGTCCCTTTCAGGGCCTCAGGGTTCCCCTAGGAATGGTGCCCCAGGGGTCAGGCAGCCACAGGGCCCCCTCCCTGATTGAGGCCGAGCTGGGCAGAGGCTGGGCTGGCCCGTGCCTCCAGCCCCTGGCCTGTGGTTATCTGCGCTGACGCACAGGACTGCGGGCGGAAGCAGCGCTGATAGCTGTGTTTGCGGGGAGCCGAGCTTGGGCGATGGGTATCGCTTCTCCACCCTGGTGTCATGGCCGCCCCTCGCGGCCAGGACCTGGAGGGTCCCAGCGGGGCTCAGGGGCAGCAGCCCTCCTCCAGCACGAGGACGGGAGGTGCAGGACGCGCCCACCCGGCCACTGGCCAGGCTGCACCCTCAGGGCTCATCCCCACCTCGGCCCTACTTCTCTGCAGGGCTAGTACAGGACCCACTGAGGCCCTTGAGCTGGGCCAGCAGTCCCCACAGACCCCGAGAAGGTGGTGGCTGTGGCGTGGGTGTGGGGTGCAGGGGTGTGGGGGTGCAGGGAAGGGGCGAAGCCTAGGCAAGGAGGGATCCAGGGTCGTGGGTGCACGTGTGGGGTACAGGAGTGGGGAGTGGGGTGCAGGGGTGAAGACCGGGGGCTGGGGGGCAGGTGCAGGGGGTAGGTGTGGGGAGAAGAGTCCTTGAGCGCTGTGGGCTGGGGTACGGGGGAGGCACGGGAATGCAGGCGATTGGGGTGAGGGTCCTCGCGCCACTCTACGGCTTCAGGGTCTAATTAATTAGTCCCTGACAGTGGCCCTGGTGGAAGGTGCCGGGGCCCGCTTCCCACAGACGCGGAGTGCGTGGGAAGCGACCCCTGGCCTGACTGGTCTGCTGAGCGCCCGCGGCAGGGAGGCCTGGAAATGGGCGCTCTGGTCTGGTCTGCTGGGGTCCCCACAGGCCTGCGTCCTCAGCAGGAAGTGGTCGGGGCAGCCCCTTCCAGGAAGCGTCGTCTGAAGCCAGGAGCTCCCTCCCGAGGTCCCCGGAACCCTGCCTGGCTTCGGGTGCAGAGAAGCAGCAGGTGAGTCAGGCCCCAGGGGCCCCACCCCGGCGGGGTGAGCGGGAGAAGGTGAGAAGGTAAATTTGATTTTCTGGCGGGGCTGCTGTGATTCCTGGGTGTTTGTTCATTGAATCACTGTGCAAACAGCGTCCTACCCTGAGCAGGCCGCGAGACCCAAAAGCTGTGCCCCACTGCCCACCGCCCACTGTAGACAGTGGCTCCAGCTGACCGGCACAGCTCAGGAGACCCCCACCCACTCGGGTGCAGCTGCACTCTCCCGTCCTCGGTGCCTCAGTGGGAAGTCCTGAGGGTTGGCGCGCCCCTGCCTCAGCATGACCTGTCTAGTGTCCAGAGGGCAAACGCCAGCCCCGTCCACACGGGGACATCCCTGTCCTTGTGGCTACCGCAGAGGGACAGATCCGTCCCCCGCTGGAACAGGGGCACCACCTTGGGGTGTCCAAACAGAGGGAAGGCCCGTCAGGGAGGGGCCTCAGAGGGCGCCCGTTGGCACGCAGATGAGCAGGGGGTCCAGCTACACATGGGCGCCCCGCGTTCTCAGAGAAGCAGGACAGCCTGGGGACCCCAGCTCGATGCACAGAACAGATGTGTGAGTCCCACAGATGTCTGAGGAGCCCTAAGGCTGCCCGACACAGACAGCAGGCTGAGGGGGTGTTCGTGGGCAAGGTTCATGGAGAAGATGGAAAGTTCTGGAACTGGAGCAGGATGGCGAGTCCTCGAATCAGGTCCTGGCCCTTAGGCCCGGGGACACAAGGGAAGTGCACGTTGCTTGTTTTGCCACAAAGTATTGGCGCACAAGGCACAGCCCAACTCTGGGAAGTACAAGCTGGGGACGGGTCTGGGTCCATCCCGCAGCCAAGCTCAGTGGCGATACCTGCAGCCCTGCACATGGCCCCTACCACGGTCTCCGCACTCACCCCTGTGTGGTCATTCTGGCACCGTGGTCCCTGTTCTGTGGGTCCTGCACCGTGGTCCCTGTTCTGTGGGTCCTGCACCGTGGTCCCTGTTCTGTGGCTTCTGCACTGTGGTCCCTGTTCTGTGGCTTTTGCACCATGATCCCTGTTCTGTGGGTCCTGCACCGTGGTCCCTGTTTTGTGGCTTCTGCACTGTGGCCCCTGTTCTGTGGCTTCTTCACTGTGGTCCCTGTTCTGTGGGTCCTGCACCGTGGTCCCTGTTCTGTGGGTCCTACACTGTGGCCCCCTGTTCTGTGGCTTCTGCACTGTGGTCCCTGTTCTGTGGGTCCTGCACCATGGTCCCTGTTTTGTGGCTTCTGCACTGTGGTCCCTGTTCTGTGGGTCCTGCACCGTGGTCCCTGTTTTGTGGCTTCTGCACTGTGGTCCCTGTTCTGTGGGTCCTACACTGTGGCCCCTGTTCTGTGGCTTCTGCACTGTGGTCCCTGTTCTGTGGGTCCTGCACCGTGGTCCCTGTTCTGTGGGTCCTGCACCGTGGTCCCTGTTTTGTGGCTTCTGCACTGTGGTCCCTGTTCTGTGGCTTTTGCACCATGATCCCTGTTCTGTGGTTCCTGCACCGTGATCCCTGCTCTGTGATTCCTTCACCGTGGTCCCTGTTCTGTGGGTCCTGCACCGTGATCCCTGTTCGGTGGGTCCTGCACTGTGGTCCCTGTTCTGTGGGTCCTGCACTGTGGTCCCTATTCTGTGGCTTCTGCACTGTGGTCCCTGTTCTGTGGCTTCTGCACCGTGGTACCTGTTCTGTGGGTCCTGCACCATGGTCCCTGTTCTGTGGTTTCTGCACCGTGGTCCCTGTTCTGTGGCTTCTGCACCGTGGTCCCTGTTTTGTGGGTCCTGCACCGTGGTCCCTGTTCTGTGGGTCCTGCACTGTGGTCCCTGTTCTGTGGGTCCTGCACCGTGGTCCCTGTTCTGTGGGTCCTGCACGGTGATCCCTGTTCTCTGGGTCCTGCACTGTGGTCCCTATTCTGTGGCTTCTGCACTGTGGTCCCTGTTTTGTGGGTCCTGCACCGTGGTCCCTGTTCTGTGGGTCCTGCACCGTGGTCCCTATTCTGTGGCTTCTGCCCGGTCTTGTTCGTTTCTGCACCGTGGTCCCTGTTCTGTGGGTCCTGCACCATGGTCCCTGTTCTGTGGGTCCTGCACCGTGGTCCCTATTCTGTGGCTTCTGCACCATGGTCCCTGTTTTGTGGCTTCCGCACCGTGGCCCCTGTTCTGTGGGTCCTACACAGTGGCCCCCTTTTCTGTGGCTTCTGCACCGTTGTCCTTTTTCTGTGGCTTCTGCACCGTTGTCCCTTTTCTGTGGCTTCTGCACCGTGGTCCCTGTTCTGTGGGTCCTGCACCATGGTCCCTGTTCTGTGGGTTCTGCACCATGGTCCCTGTTCTGTGGGTCCTGCACTGTGGTCCCTGTTCTGTGGGTCCTGCACCATGATCCCTGTTCTGTGGGTCCTGCACCGTGGTCCCTGTTCTTGGGTCCTGCACTTAGGTCCCTGTTCTGTGGGTCCTGCACCGTGGTCCCTGTTCTGTGGGTCCTGCACCGTGATCCCTGTTCTGTGAGTCCTGCACTGTGGTCCCTGTTCTGTGGGTCCTGCACCGTGGTCCCTGTTCTGTGGGTAGTGCATCATGGTCCCTGTTCTGTGGGTCCGGCACTGTGGTACCTGTTCTGTGGGTAGTGCATCATGGTCCCTGTTCTGTGGGTCCGGCACTGTGGTACCTGTTCTGTGGGTAGTGCACCATGGTCCCTGTTCTGTGGGTCCTGCACCGTGGTCCCTGTTCTTGGGTCCTGCACTTAGGTCCCTGTTCTGTGGGTCCTGCACCGTGGTCCCTGTTCTTGGGTCCTGCACTTAGGTCCCTGTTCTGTGGGTCCTGCACCGTGGTCCCTGTTCTGTGGGTCCTGCACCGTGGTCCCTGTTCTGTGGGTCCTGCACCGTGGTCCCTGTTCTCCCCAAGGGCTCCTAGTCCTCCCTGACAGCTCCTACTCCTCCCGACAGCTCCCTGCTCTCCTCCCTGTCCCGTCCTGCTCTCTGTGAGAAATGGGCACTGGGGCTGGTCTCTCTGCCCCAGCTGCAGGCTGCCCTCTTCAGAGAAAGTTTCTCACTGTTTTTTTAATTTAATTTTTTGTACCATGTTTTATTGAGGTGCTCTGGTTTTCCGTATTGTAAATGACCATTTCATGCACGCATCGTCCCACACCACACCCGCCCCAGACCGTCCTTCCTTCCACCAAGAGCCCAACGGTTCCTCCCACCTCTCCTCTCCCGACCCGACTCAATTGTGTGGGCCGACACCCCAATTCTGTTGCCTTCACACATGTTCCGCCCTGGCTGTGTCTTTATAACCTACAGAGAACATTTGGTACCTGTGTCTTCAACACTCTCCTTCACCGTGGCTTTGTAACCTAAGAGGCTCATCCCCGTGACCGTGCTCCGTGTCAGAGGAGGCTCCTCCCTGACTGTGCTCCGTGTCAGAGGAGACTCCTCCGTGACTGTGCTCTCTGTGTAAGAGGCTCCTCCCGTGACTGTGCCTCTGTGTAAGAGGCTCCTCCCGTGACTGTGCTCTCAGTGTAAGAGGCTCCTCCCGTGACTGTGCTCTCTGTGTAAGAGGCTCCCTCCCGTGACTGTGCTCTCTGTGTAAGAGGCTCCTCCCGTGACTGTGCTCTCAGTGTAAGAGGCTCCTCCCGTGACTGTGCTCTCTGTGTAAGAGGCTCCTCCCGTGACTGTGCTCTCTGTGTAAGAGGCTCCTCCCGTGACTGTGCTCTCTGTGTAAGAGGCTCCTCCCGTGACTGTGCTCTCTGTGTAAGAGGCTCCTCCCGTGACTGTGCTCTCTGTGTAAGAGGCTCCTCCCGTGACTGTGCTCTCTGTAAGAGGCTCCCTCCCCGTGACTGTGCTCTCTGTGTAAGAGGCTCCTCCCGTGACTGTGCTCTCTGTGTAAGAGGCTCCTCCCGTGACTGTGCTCTCTGTGTAAGAGGCTCCTCCCGTGACTGTGCTCTCTGTGTAAGAGGCTCCTCCCGTGACTGTGCTCTCTGTGTAAGAGGCTTCTCCCCTGACTGTGCTCCGTGTCAGAGGAGACTCCTCCCGTGACTGTGCTCTCTGGTAAGAGGCTCCTCCCGTGACTGTGCTCTCTGTGTAAGAGGCTCCTCCCGTGACTGTGCTCTCTGTGTAAGAGGCTCCTCCCGTGACTGTGCTCTCTGTGTAAGAGGCTTCTCCCTGACTGTGCCCGTGTCAGAGGGACTCCTCCGTGACTGTGCTCTCTGTGTAAGAGGCTCCTCCCGTGACTGTCCTCTGTGTAAGAGGCTCCTCCCGTGACTGTGCTCTCTGTGTAAGAGGCTCCTCCCGTGACTGTGCTCTCTGTGTAAGAGGCTCCTCCCGTGACTGTGCTCTCTGTGTAAGAGGCTCCTCCCGTGACTGTGCTCTCTGTAAGAGGCTCCTCCCGTGACTGTGCTCTCTGTGTAAGAGGCTTCTCCCTGACTGTGCTCCTGTGTCAGAGGAGACTCCTCCGTGACTGTGCTCTCTGGTAAGAGGCTCCTCCCGTGACTGTGCTCTCTGTGTAAGAGGCTCCTCCCGTGACTGTGCTCTCTGTGTAAGAGGCTCCTCCCGTGACTGTGCTCTCTGTGTAGAGGCTCCTCCCGTGACTGTGCTCTCTGTGTAAGAGGCTCCTCCCGTGACTGTGCTCTCTGTGTAAGAGGCTCCTCCCGTGACTGTGCTCTCTGTGTAAGAGGCTCCTCCCGTGACTGTGCTCTCTGTGTAAGAGGCTCCCTCCCGTGACTGTGCTCTCTGTGTAAGAGGCTCCTCCCGTGACTGTGCTCTCTGTGTAAGAGGCTCCTCCCGTGACTGTGCTCTCTGTGTAAGAGGCTCCTCCCGTGACTGTGCTCTCTGTGTAAGAGGCTCCTCCCGTGACTGTGCTCTCTGTGTAAGAGGCTCCTCCCGTGACTGTGCTCTCTGTGTAAGAGGCTCCTCCCGTGACTGTGCTCTCTGTGTAGAGGCTTCTCCTGACTGTGCTCCGTGTCAGAGGAGACTCCTCCCGTGACTGTGCTCTCTGTGTAAGAGGCTCCTCCCGTGACTGTGCTCTCTGTGTAAGAGGCTCCTCCCGTGACTGTGCTCTCTGTGTAAGAGGCTCCTCCCGTGACTGTGCTCTCTGTGTAAGAGGCTCCTCCCGTGACTGTGCTCTCTGTGTAAGAGGCTCCTCCCGTGACTGTGCTCTCTGTGTAAGAGGCTCCTCCCGTGACTGTGCTCTCTGTGTAAGAGGCTCCTCCCGTGACTGTGCTCTCTGTGTAAGAGGCTTCTCCCTGACTGTGCTCCGTGTCAGAGGAGACTCCCTCCCGTGACTGTGCTCTCTGTGTAGAGGCTCCTCCCGTGACTGTGCTCTCTGTGTAAGAGGCTCCTCCCGTGACTGTGCTCTCTTGTGTAAGAGGCTCCTCCCGTGACTGTGCTCTCTGTGTAAGAGGCTCCTCCCGTGACTCTGTGCTCTCTGTGTAAGAGGCTCCTCCCGTGACTGTGCTCTCTGTGTAAGAGGCTCCCTCCCGTGACTGTGCTCTCTGTGTAAGAGGCTCCTCCCGTGACTGTGCTCTCTGTGTAAGAGGCTCCTCCCGTGACTGTGCTCTCTGTGTAAGAGGCTCCTCCCGTGACTGTGCTCTCTGTGTAAGAGGCTCCTCCCGTGACTGTGCCTCTCTGTGTAAGAGGCTCCTCCCATGACTGTGCTCTCTGTGTAAGAGGCTCCTCCCGTGACTGTGCTCTCTGTGTAAGAGGCTCCTCCCGTGACTGTGCTCTCTGTGTAAGAGGCTTCTCCCTGACTGTGCTCCGTGTCAGAGGAGACTCCTCCGTGACTGTGCTCTCTGGTAAGAGGCTCCTCCCGTGACTGTGCTCTCTGTGTAAGAGGCTCCTCCCGTGACTGTGCTCTCTGTAGGCTCCTCCCGTGACTGTGCTCTCTTTGTAGAGGCTCCTCCGTGACTCCTCTAGAGCCCTCCCTGACTGTGCTCTCTGTGTAGAGGCTCCTCCCGTGACTGTGCTCTCTGTAAGAGGCTCCTCCCGTGACTGCGCTCTTAGAGGCCCTCCCATGACTGTGCTCTCTGTGTAAGAGGCTCCTCCCGTGACTGTGCTCTCTGTGTAAGAGGCTCCTCCCGTGACTGTGCTCTCTGTGTAAGAGGCTCCTCCCGTGACTGTGCTCTCTGTGTAAGAGGCTCCTCCTGTGTCTGACTGACTCACCCGAGGCAAAGTGCACGATTTCTCCCTCTCCTCCAGCTGCCCAGGATTCCGTGCATAAATGTGCCGCCACTTCCTGACCCATTTCCCTGTGTCGGGCGTCGGGGCTGTTTCCCTGTGCTGGCTGCTGTACTAGCGTGTGATGAACACGGGCGTGCACAGACACAGGCACTCACCAGAGAGGCCTCTGGGGCTGGAGCGATCACACAGCAGGGAGGGTGTTTGCTTTGCATGCGGCTGGCCCAGGTTCGATCCCCAGCATCCCATATGGTCCCCCAAACCCACCAGGACTAATTCCTGATTGCAGAGCCAGGAGGAACCCCTGAGCATCACTGGGTGTAACCCCAAAACAAGAGAGGACGAGAGAGAGAGAGGAGAGAGAGGAGAGAGAAGAGAGAGAGAGAGAGAGAGAGAGAGAGAGAGAGAGAGAGAGAGAGAGAGAGAGAGAGAGAGTTTCCTCTCCGTCAGCAGCTGTTGAGCTCTGCAGCTCTTTCCCAGCCCCTGAAGGGGACCCGTGGGAGGTACAGTGTCCTGGAGCAGTGACCCTGTGCTGGGACCTGGCCCCTGGCAGTCGAGGTTCGGGGACAAAGGTGCCGCTGAGGCTGGGAAGGTCTCGGCCCCTTTCTGGGGGACTGGCCTCGTCCTGCGGAGATGGGCCTGCAGTGGTCAAGCCTGGGCTTTCTGGGGGACTCGTCCTGCGGAGATGGGCCTGCAGTGGTCAAGCCTGGGCTTTCTGGGGACTGGCCTCGTCCTGCGGAGGAGATGGGGCTGCAGTGGTCAAGCCTGGGCTTTCTGGGGGACTCGTCCCTGCGGAGATGGGCCTGCAGTGGTCAAGCCTGGGCTTTCTGGGGGACTGGCCTGCGTCCTGCGGAGATGGGGCTGCAGTGGTCAAGCCTGGACTTTCTGGGGGACTCGTCCTGCGGAGATGGGCCTGCAGTGGTCAAGCCTGGGCTTTCTGGGGACTGGCCTCGTCCTGCGGAGATGGGGCTGCAGTGGTCAAGCCTGGGCTTTCTGGGGGACTCATCCTGCGGAGATGGGCCTGCAGTGGTCAAGCCTGGGCTTTCTGGGGGACTCGTCCTGCGGAGATGGGCCTGCAGTGGTCAAGCCTGGGCTTTCTGGGGGACTCGTCCTGCGGAGATGGGCCTGCAGTGGTCAAGCCTGGGCTTTCTGGGGACTGGCCTCGTCCTGCGGAGATGGGGCTGCAGTGGTCAAGCCTGGGCTTTCTGGTCTCGGGCCTGGGCTTCTTCCGAGTCCAGGCCGCGCACGCGCTGGCGGCCGGGTCTGTCCAGCACCCCCCGTCCTCCCGTCTGGCTTCCCTCCCAAGCTCCATCCGAATGAGCAGCCGGCACTGGTCAGTCCAGTCTGCTGCCCACCTAAACTTTCAGGCCTCTGGGGCATCCCTGCCCATGGCCCGTTGGGTGTTTGCAGGACTTGGAGAATTTCTTGATAACTTTTGTCACTGGCTTCTAATTTGAAAGCAGGGGAGGGGTCTGCACCTGCCAGCAGCGCTGGTCTCCCTGTGGGGTCCCTAAGGTGGGCATGAGTCCCTGGCGGTGGGGTCTCCTGTGAGGTGGGGTCTCCTGTGGGGTGGGGTCTCCTGTGAGATGGGGTCTCCTGTGAGGTGGGGTCTCCTGTGGGGGTGGGGTCTCCTATGGAGGTGGGGTCTCTGCGGGTGGGGTCTCCTGTGGGGTGGGGTCTCCTGTGAGGTGGGGGTCTCCTGTGAGGTGGGGTCTCCTGTGGGGGGGTGGGGTCTCCTATGGGGGTGGGGGTCTCTCTGTGCGGGTGGGGTCTCCTGTGGGGTGGGGTCTCCTGTGAGGTGGGGGTCTCCTATGAGGTGGGGTCTCTGTGTGGGTGGGGTCTCCTGTGGGGGTGGGGTCTCCTATGGGGTGGGGTCTCCTATGGGGCGGGGTCTCTCTGTGGGGGTGGGGTCTCCTGTGGGGTGGGGTCTCCTGTGGGGGGTGGGGTCTCCTATGGGGTGGGGGTCTCCTATGGGTGGGGGTCTCTCTGTGGGGTGGGGGTCTCCTATGGGGTGGGGTCTCCTATGGGGTAGGGTCTCCTGTGGGGTGGGTCTCTCTGGGGGCGGGGTCTCCTGTGGGGGGTGGGGTCTCCTATGGGGGTGGGGGCTCTCTGTGCTTGGGTGGGGTCTCCTGTGGGGGTGGGGTCTCCTGTGAGGTGGGGTCTCCTATGAGGTGGGGTCTCTCTGTGTGGGGTGGGGTCTCCTGTGGGGGTGGGGTCTCCTATGGGGTGGGTCTCCTATGGGGCGGGGTCTCTCTGTGGGTGTGGGGTCTCCTGTGGGGGTGGGGTCTCCTGTGGGGTGGGGTCTCCTATGGGTGGGGTCTCCTATGGTGGGGTCTCTGTGGGGGGGGGTCTCCTATGGGGGTGGGGTCTCCTATGGGGTAGGGTCTCCTGTGGGGTGGGTCTCTGTGGGCCGGGTCTCCTGTGGGGGTGGGGGCTCCTATGGGGTGGTGTCTCTCTGTGGGGGTGGGGTCTCCTGTTGGGGTGGGTCTCTCTGTGGTGTGGAGTTTCCTGTGGGGTGGGGTCTCCTGTGGGGGTGGGGTCTCCTGTGGGGTAGGGTCTCTGTGGGGGTGGGGGTCTCCTGGTGTGGGTGGGGTCTCTCTGTGGGGGTGGGGTCTCCTGTGGGGGTGGGGTCTCCTATGGGGTGGGGTCTCCTTGGGGGTGTGGGTCCCCTGAGGGTTCCCCCATGTGGTGTGAGGTGGGTGAGAGCAGGGAGGACCCCGCAGGTCTGTCCTGGCCCCACCATGCAGGTAGGAGCTGCCTCTCCTCAGCCCGCCGGCCCCTCCCGGCCCCACTTCCTGTCTCTGTCCACGGCTGCCACGGCTGCTCCCCGGGCCCCTGTGGTTCTCAAGCTGCTGCTGGCCTCTCCCAATGTCCTCCCGACCCCCACCTCCGCCTCACAACAGTGCTGACCCTGCCTTCCGCCCTAGCCCTCGTGCAGGAGCACCCATGTGGAGCGACCCCTGACCCAAACTCAGGTTCATGACCTTTGGCCTGCAGACCATTCACAAGCCCCCACAGGTGACACGACCTGTGTCCCCTCTCAGAGATGGGCCCCCAGACCCTACAGTGCTCAGCACCATGGGAGGGAGGGACTGTCCTGCTTCCACTGGTGGGCGGGAGCACAGTGCTCCCAGGAACCACTTCCCGGGTCACTGTCCCGTCTGCTCCCGGCCTGACCACCAGAGTCCCACAGTCAGGGTTTCCTTTAAACACGCTTTACTGGGCTGCAGCACGGACGCACATCCTGTCCACTGTCATTCTGGGGACAGTGGGGACATGCACAGGCCACATCACGGGAGCCCTGGGCCCGCCGCTGCCCCAGCCGGGTCCTCTCTGAGCACCAGTGGCCGCACCCTCTCTGACGGTGCCTCTGGGAAAGCGCAGGCGGTCCACTTCCGGGTCAGAGGTTAGCCTATTTCCTTTAGCTTCTGTTTGTTTTCTTGGGGCCACTCCCAGCTCTGTACCTACAGCGGGTGGTGCTCGGGGTCGCCCCTGGCCTCCTACCTGTGCCGGGCCCCAGCCTCTCCCACCCTGCTTTCTGGTCAGCATCACCTGGCCAGGGTCACCTGCCCGCACAACTCCTGGGGCTGTCTATCGCAGCATCTGGCCGGTGTTTGCTCCTGTATGTCCATCACAGCATCTGGCCGGTGTTTGCTCCTGTCTGTCCATCGCAGCATCTGGCCGGTGTTTGCTCCTGTATGTCCATCACAGCATCTGGCCGGTGTTGCTCCTGTCTGTCCATCGCAGCATCTGGGCCGGTGTTTGCTCCTGTCTGTCCATCGCAACATCTGTCCGGTCTTTACTCCTGTCTGTCCATCCGTCCGTCTGTCTGGTGATTGCGCCACCTGTCCGCCTGTCTGTCTGTTGGTGTTCCTGGGTCTTCCCCCGTCTGCCCCCATTCCTGCTGCTACGGGTGAAGCTCACACATCGAGGTGAGACCCACAGAGGCCCTCCCATCTCCCACCGGCCTGGTGCTGGTCCCAGGCAGCAGAGCCGCCCGAGCCAGCTGCCCGCCGGCTCCCTCTGCCCTTCTGCCCCTCACCCACAGAGCTGCTGCTGCAGCTCTGCCCGCAGCTGACCCTTCCTAGGGGGCACAGTGATGCCACGTGGCCGTGTGCTCTGGGGCGATCCTTGCCACGTCCTGACCTCCTCAACCCTCTCTGCCTTGCTCTGCCGCCGCGAGCACAGTGAGGTGCCTCATTTCATGTTGCCGGGCTTTGCCCCGTCCTCGGAGCCGCCTGGGAGGCCCCCTGCCCCCACTTCTCACCGTCTCCTCCTCCCTTCCCTCTGCAGGGCACTGGGGCTGTCAGGGGGGCAGGACGCTGACCAGGGCCACTCTGGTCAGACGGGGCCTAGAAGCCTGGAGTCTGGGGTCAGGGTGAGTGGGAGAAAGGGACCTTTGGAGGAGCTTTTGGTAGCAGGGTCTGGAAGAAGCAGGGTGCCCTGGGAGCACCCCAACACCCAGCACCCAGCACCCGATATACAGGACTAAGAACCCAGCACCCAGTTCCTCAGGACCCAGCATTCAGCTCCCAGCACCCAATATACAATACTAAGAAACCAGCACCCAGTTCCCTCAGGACCCAGCATCCAGCACCCAATACTCAGCACCCAGTACTCCAGCGCTTAGTACACTAGCACCCAGCTCCCAGCACCGTGTAGACACCCCAAGCAGTGTCCGGCTCACCCACAGAGGCCGTCTCCTGCTGTCCTGCCCAACCCCTCCCGCCTGGGGACAGCAGCCCCTCTCTTCGGCCCCCTGTAGAGCATCCACCGAACGGGGGCGGCAGAGGCGCACACCCCGGGGAGGTCAGGCCCCCACCCCAACCGCAGCATTCCAGGACTCGGCCTGCTGCCCTCCGAGGTTGGGCCACTGGCTGGCCCTGGCCTCCCGCCCTGTGCAGCCCCGCCAGAGACAACATCCTGTCTGATAAACAGGTTCACACACACGCTCCCACGCGCTTATCGGCTGGGCATGGGCGTGCCGGACCCCTGCAGCACAGAGCAGGCATCGAGTGGTGCCCTTCGACACAGCCAGTGCCAAGAGCACCGCACGGGGACCTGGAACCAGCCCAGTGTGCTCGGGCTGCCTGGCCCCGGCTCTGAGCTGGAGGCCCTCGGCAGCTTTGGGCAGCAGCAGCCCTGCTACGCACGCCCCAACAATGCCCCTACTCCGGGTGACCCCAGATGGCAAGGACGGGAGCGACCCTGCCCTGAGAACTGCCCAGAATGTGGGTCCCGGGGAGAGGGCAGCTTCCGCAGGGGCGCCAGGGAAGCTGCAGAGGTGCCCTGGCCTCCCTAAGGGCACAACCCCCGTGGGCCCCTCCACCCACATGCTTGACCAGCTCTCCCTGCCCTTTGGAGCGCACTGGAGGGGAAGAGAGTCAAGATGTAAGGGGTCAGTCCATGTGGAAGAGGGAACAACGAACACCCCCAGTGATGGCTCAGGGGGCCCAGCTCAAGTCCAGACCCACTAGAAAAGTCAGTTCACCTCTGCTCTGACCCGGTCAGCATGGGCAGGTGAGCCCCATCCGGGCAGGTGAGCCCCAATCCCAAACAGGTGAGCCTCCCAACCAAGACTCAGTTCCTCAAAGGTGAGGTTGATGCCAAACTCAGACACAGAGATGACAGAGACAATCATCTCTGACTGTGAGAGGTGAGGGGAGGGTCACATGCCCCAGATTTCACTGGCACCAGTTCACGACTATAGGAGGTGGCATGGACCTACTGGTGATGGGGTGGCAGAGAAACAGGGATGGATGAGAAAGATGGAGATGGAGACAGAGATGGAGATGGAGATGGAGATTGGGATGGAGACAGAGATGGAGACAGGGATAGAGATGGAGACAGAGATGGAGATAGGGATAGAGATGGAGATGAGGATGGAGACGGAGATGGAGACAGAGACAGAGACGGAGATGGAGACAGAAACAGAGACGGAGATAGAGATAGAGATGGAGACAGATGGAGTCAGAGATGGAGATGGATATGTACACGGGGTAGAGATAGAGATGGACACAGAGATGAAGATGGGGATGGAGGCGGAGATGGGAGATGGGGATGGTGATGGAGACAGTCAGAGATGGAGACGTGATGCACACCGGGATAGAGATGGAGATGGAGAAGGAGATGGGAGACAGAGATGGGGATGGGGATGGAGATGGGAGACAGAGATGGGGATGGGGATGGAGATGGAGACAGAGATGGGGATGGGGATGGAGATGGAGACAGAGATGGAGAAGGAGATGGAGACAGAGATGGGGATGGGGATGGAGATGGAGACAGAGATGGAGATGGAGAAGGAGATGGAGACAGGGATGGGGATGGGGATGGAGATGGAGACAGAGATGGGGATGGGGATGGAGATGGAGACAGAGATGGAGAAGGAGATGGAGACAGAGATGGGGATGGGGATGGAGATGGAGACAGAGATGGAGATGGAGAAGGAGATGGAGACAGAGATGGGGATGGGGATGGAGATGGAGACAGAGATGGAGAAGGAGATGGAGACAGAGATGGGGATGGGGATGGAGATGGAGACAGAGATGGAGATGGAGAAGGAGATGGAGACAGAGATGGGGATGAGGATGGAGATGGAGACAGAGATGGGGATGGGGATGGAGATGGAGACAGAGATGGAGAAGGAGACAGAGATGGGGATGGGGATGGGGATGGAGATGGAGACAGAGATGGAGATGGAGAAGGAGATGGGAGACAGAGATGGGGATGGGGATGGAGATGGAGACAGAGATGGGGATGGGGATGGAGATGGAGACAGAGATGGAGAAGGAGATGGAGACAGAGATGGGGATGGGGATGGAGATGGAGACAGAGATGGAGATGGAGAAGGAGATGGAGACAGAGATGGGGATGGAGGAGATGGAGACAGAGATGGGGATGGAGATGGAGACAGAGATGGAGATGGAGATGGAGACAGAGATGGGGATGGGGATGGAGATGGAGACAGAGATGCAGATGGAGTCAAGGCAGAGACAGAGACACGACAGAGATGGAGACTGAGTTGAAGCTCAGAGATGGGGCCAGAGAGATGAAGACCTGCAGCAGGGCACCCCAGCCTTTGGCGGGGATTAGCCGCTGCCCTGAATGCAACTGGATGAGTCCCTGGTGACCAGAGGCACCTGCCGGGGCTGATCCCGGATGTCCCCAGCTCGGCAGACACTCCTGGTGCTGGGCACCTGGGGGACACAGCCAACAGGTGGCTCTGGAGTGGTGGGACGTGTGTGACCGGCCCTCGCTATGTCTCGCACCCCGGCCTCTGTGCCCCCATGGCGGTTCTTGTATTTGCCAATCACCCGTGGGGCCGGTGCAGTGGCCTCTCGGGGATCAGAATTTCCAGAGCACAGGAAGGACGTGGGTGAGGCGAGGACCGGCGAGGGTGTGCCGTGGCTGCAGGGAAAGCACGGCTCCCCCAGGGCCCTTGTCGCCCTACAGCCTCCCGAGTTCCCAGGAGCAGTGGGTGGGGCCACAGGGAGGACGGATGCCGCCTGTTTACCTACAGGGCCGGCCCCACCACCTGGTTAGCTACAGAATGATGCGGTTTTAATGAAACCCCTGCCTGACAGCTGCCCTGCAGAACCGGGAGGCAGGGGCGTTGTGAGACAGAGACAGCGACAGACACAGAGTCAGACACAGAGACAGACACAGAGACACAGAGAAACAGCTACAGAGACACAGAGACAGAGACAGAGATGCAGAAACAGACAGACAGAGACAGAGATTCAGAGACAGACAGACACAGAGACAGACACAGTCAGAGATGCAGAGACAGAGAGACAGAGACACAGATAGAGACACAGAGACAGAGAGACAGACACAGTCAGAGATGCAGAGACAGAGAGACAGACACAGATAGAGACACAGAGACAGAGAGACAGACACAGTCAGAGATGCAGAGACAGAGACACAGAGATAGAGAGATACAGAGAGAGAGACACAGAGAGAGACAGAGAAGAGACAATGATGGAGACAGGGAAACATGAAGATAGAGACAGAAAGATGCGGATGAAGACGGAGAGCTTGAGATGGAGAGATAGGGCAGGCAGGTGGTAGGAGGGATGGGCAGGGCTGTTCAATGGGTGGTGAGTGACAGAGGGTCCCAAGGCTGGAATGTGGGCCTCTTCATACTCAGCACCCCCCCCCTGCTGTGATGCCTCAGGACCCCTACCCAGGGCACTGCTGCCCAAAGACCCCTGCTCCAGGGAGGAGGGAGAGCAGCACCAGCAGTCAGAGGGGGAGGGGCAGCCCCAGCAGTCAGAGGGGGAGGGGGCAGCCCCAGCAGTCAGAAGGAGGAGGGAGAGGCAGCCCCAGCAGTCAGAGGGAGGAGGGGGCAACCCCAGCAGTCAGAGGGGGAGGGGCAGCCCCAGCAGTCAGAAGGAGGAGGGAGAGAGCCCCCAGCAGTCAGAGGGGGGGGGGGACAGCCCCAGCAGTCAGAGGGGGGAGGAAGGCAGCCCCAGCAGTCAGAGGGGGAGGGGCAGCCTCAGCAGTCAGAAGGAGGAGGGAGAGGCAGCCCCCAGCAGTCAGAGGGGGAGGGGCAGCCCCAGCAGTCAGAAGGAGGAGGGAGAGGCAGCCCCAGCAGTCAGAGGGGAGGGGGGGCAGCCCCAGCAGTCAGAAGGAGGAGGGAGAGGCAGCCCCAGCAGTCAGAGGGAGGAGGGGCAACCCCCAGCAGTCAGAGGGGAGGGGCAGCCCCAGCAGTCAGAAGGAGGAGGGAGAGGCAGCCCCAGCAGTCAGAGGGGAGGGGACAGCCCCAGCAGTCAGAAGGGGGAGGAAGGCAGCCCCAGCAGTCAGAGGGGGAGGGGGCAGCCTCAGCAGTCAGAAGGAGGAGGGAGAGGCAGCCCCAGCAGTCAGAGGGGAGGGGGCAGCCCCAGCAGTCAGAAGGAGGAGGGGAGGCAGCCCCAGCAGTCAGGAGGGGGAGGGGGCAGCCCCAGCAGTCAGAGGGGGAGAAAAGCAGCCCCAGTAGTCAGAGGGGAGGAGGGGGCAACCCCAGCAGTCAGAGGGAGGAGGGGGCAGCCCCAGCAGTCAGAGGGAGGAGGGGCAGCCCCAGCAGTCAGAGGGGGAGGGAGCAGCCCCCAGCAGTCAGAGGGGAGGGGAGCAGCCCCAGCAGTCAGAGGGGGAGGAAAGCAGCCCCAGCAGTCAGAAGGGGGAGGAAAGCAGCCCCAGCAGTCAGAGGGGAGGGAGCAGCCCCAGCAGTCAGAGGGAGGGGCAGGCCCAGAGTCTGAGCTCCTCTGATCTCTGGTCTCTGCAGGCCTCTACCTGGCTCCCCAGGCCCCACCAGGGGCATAGACAGAGGGTGAGGAAACGCCATCTCTAGGGCAGACGGAAGCCTGGAGTCTGTGTCAGGGGCTGCACAGAATCCGCCTCGGGCGGCCTCCGGAGCTGAGTGCAGGCCCGGAAGCAATGAGCAGCAGGTGCTGTGGATGGTTCCCCAGAACCCACAGGTGGGGCTCAGGGAGCCCTGCACATGCTCATCAGTCCCCAGGCTGGGGTGCAGACAGCCATACTGGGGTGGGGTCTGCCCAGCAGGGCCCTCCACTGACCACATGCTGGGGTGGGGTCTGCCCAGCAGGGCCCTCACTGACCAAGGCATGCTTGCACCTGGCCCTTAGCCTGTAGTCTCCGGCTCAAGAGGACACCGCTGGCCCGAGTCTGCTGGGCTCCCTCCCCGCCTGTGCTGGGCCCCACAGTCTCTGGAGCTTGATAACCCTATCGCCAGCGACAGGCTGGGCACAGCAGAGGCGGCAGGAGCACCTGAGAACGTGGGAGGGAGGGCCTTGAGAAGCCCTTGGGCCTGGACCCAGCAGGTCTTTAGGACCATGTGTCCAGCGGAGTTGGGCTGAGCCCTGAACAGGCCCAGCTGACCAGGCCAGCACCAAGCACAGATGCTGCAGCTGCCCACGGGCCACCTGCTGCTCGCCCGGGACCAAACGGAGTTCAGGTCTGGCTCCCAGACTCACGTGTGCCAGCGCTGTGACCCACATATGGAACACACGTGCCGACAGACACACACACAGAGAACACACGTGCTGATACATAAAGCCACACACACGCTAACAGTGCAGTCACATGCTGACATGCACATTCACACAAGTGCACACATGCCCCACGC